>JAHWFP010135987.1:0-10793 GCA_023313725.1 Lithobius niger | reverse complement strand
GTATTGGCGTCAACCTTAACTGGCCGGCAACGTCCGTGGGGATGTTTGACGCAGTTTCGAGCAGCGCATCCCTCTTCCGAAAAACCGAGTTTAAAAGGAGCCGCGATGACCAGTTCAGGCTGTCCCGTTGAAACGACGAGGCCCGTTTCATCATGTGAAGGCACTCCTTTACAGTTTGATTTTCCCTGAGAGAGGGTACTTCAGCTACGAGGGTCTTGAGAGCTGCCGTAGATGCGGAGTAGGCAAGTTCCGCATGCGAGTTAGCGCGAATGCTGCAACGTAGTAGTATCTCATCCTCGTCGAATTGTTGCATTGGTGTGCGGATGAACTGTGGGGTCCGTATGGTAGAGTCCAACTCAAGGTTCATTTTCTCTGGGAAGTACTCCGCCTCAGGGAAAGTAGAATACCGCTTCTTGGATGGGGCACCTTTTCCCGTTGATCTGAAGAAAAATTTTGTCATAGCCGGGTCGTGGGGGGGAAGAGGTTTCGAAATCGAAATTGGCTGTCCGCTCTTCCGCGTGAGAGATTCCGCGTTGAGTAACTGGCGGAACCCAACCGCCGACTGAGGAAGGTGGAGGGGCGGGTCCTTGGTCGCCCCCGAATTTGCGAGTGTTTCGAGAGGCGGGTCGTCCAGATTAAGTTCCACTGGGGTCGCTTCCTTGCAGAACCTGGACTCCTTAAGGTGTTTGAGCACGAAACCAGCGAACTGTTTCCAATGGATGAGTCCAGGTCCTTCCTCGAAGGGGTCGTCGTTGTCGGTCGATTCCGAAGTTGGGGGGGGGGGGCGTGACGCGACCGATTCCCGCCACTGTTTTTCTTGATCACGTTGTTCATCCCCAAAGCTTTTCTCTTCCATGAACACGTTATCCTCATTGAACACCACCTTCCTCCGTTTTGCCTCCGGCGACAGGGAACCACGATCGTATTCCCGTTTGCGTGTAGCAGAGTCACTCCTAGCAAGGTGGTCTTGGTAGTAGAACTGGTCATCCTCATAATCGTCTTCCCCGTCTTCGTCATAAAATTCCTGTTCCCTGACAAGTGGAAGGACCGCTCTAACCGGTGAAAAATGGTGATCTGTGGATGTTCGGGGATGTCCGGGGAAATCCGGGGATGTCCGGCGATGTCCGGAGAAGCCTGGTGAACAATCGCGAACAGGCGAACTGCGATCCTTCTCGCTGTACATAGATTGACGTCGGGTTGGTAGATGTTCGCGAGGTTCCTGATCAGTACGAACTGCATGTGAGCTGCGATCCGCCCGTGAACTGCGATCGATGTGCGGCCTGCGATCGTCGTGTGAACTGCGATGGCCGTGCGAACTGCGATCCCCGTGCGTACTGCGATCCCCGTGCGAACTGCGATCGCCGTGCGAACTGCGATCGCCGTGCGGACTGCGATCCCTAGGATAACCGCGATCCGCCAAACTGGATTCAGTTCTACGTGGGCTGCGATCGTGATCGCTGCGAACTGGCGAACCGTCATGATAGATCGCCTTGCTGAGTACGGGATCCACCGTGTCAGAAACTAAGTCCACACTACACGCCCTCCCGCTGACCCTTTTCTCGGGCGCGGGCAGGGCCTTTTTTTGACCCGTGCCGTTTAACCTCACGTTGGACCTCCCTTTCCTCGGGTGTTGAACGTGTTTCCTTCATTTTTGGCACATTTTTATCCTGTCCGCTAACCCTTTTCTCGGGCGCGGACGGATTGGTCAAACTTTTGGGCTTGTAATTATCGTGTCCGCTAGCCCTTTTCTCGGGTGCTGACAGATCGCCCTGAGCCCTTCCACCACTCACTTGTCCACTGTTCTTTTTAACAGTTGTGTTCTTAGAATGTTTACCTTCCCCTTTTTCCTTTCGTGATAATGAGACTGCACTGTGGCGGGCTGGACTGTCCCTTGAACTAGCCTCCGTCTTTCCGTCGCGCGGCCTCGGCTTACTCTGTAGCGCACTGCCCGGCGAACCACCCGTCCGGATCGCCGGCGAACCCTTTTTGATCGCCGGCGAACCCTTTGTCTCGCGCTCCTCAAGACATTTGACAAGTACTGCGGTCGATCCCTCTACGTGAACTGATAAGTCACTGTTCAAGAGTACATTCTGCTCACCATATTCCTTAATTGGTGCGTCCGATATTGGTTCCGAAATCACACAAGACTCAGTGTGGGAAGTCATTGCAGCACTGGCACCAAAACTGTTGCTTGAAAAACCTTGTTGGGCTATCAACGCGTTCACCGTCGATACTAGTCCCGCGATGGATCCTAACACCTCACCTCGAAACTCCCCAATTTTCGTGTCCACGTGAGATAGCACCGTAGTGCTCACTTTATGTAAAACTTTGTCCTCCAAATCGGCCGTCCGATCTGAGACGATCGATTTAGCCGTGTCACGGGCCGCCGTCACCATAGCCCCCAACGAACCTTGCGGGTAAACAGAATTTTCACCGAGTGGAAAACCGTCAAATTCCGATGACGAATCGGTTGCACTCACGACTAATTCTTCAATAAAGATCGGCGCCTGAGGGTCCTTGGCCATTTCAGCTAGTCTCCGATCAAGGGAAAAATATTCTTTCTTTTGCTTCTTCTTTACTTGTTCAAGTTTTTGATCGGAGCGTTTCCACGTCCACAGAATGCGCTTCACGGAGGTCGGGTTATGAGCTTCGCAAATATTGCATTTTTCGTCACCGAAATCACAAATCCTACACCTCCTGCATAAAGGATGGAGATCTAAAGGTGTTTTCTGGTGCGTGCACGAAGCGAAATCACCATCCTTAAGTAGTTCATTAAGCCTAGCAAGTTCGTCCTCACTATTGTGGTCGGCCATTTTCTTTTGTAGGGAAAGAAACGCACGACTTCACTCGTGCGTGCTCAAAAAACGAATGGGGTTTTTCCCCACGAGGCAGGCGGCTGCAGCGCCAGCGCTGGTAGCGCGCCTAGCGGGAAAAGAGGGCAACTGACGTTGAAATTCATAAATTCAGGATTTATGGGTGGTTGAGCATGGGAAAAGCAAAATTAAACGAATTTAGCATGTAGACTGGAGGTAAGTATTTTGCAGATAGTAAGAAACTTACTTAAGATGGAATAATTTTGGCATTATTTGTTGCAGTTTCTTACTTAGTGTATTTATATGTTCTCCAAACTTCCACTTATTATTCATTTATAAGAGTAATTTTTTATATCATTAAGATCTAAAACAGCTGCATCTTCAATCGATGCATATGATGTTTCAATGTCAAGTTGCAGTCTTCATTAATATACACTACGTTGTTTAAATACCATTTGTGGATCTTGTTAAATTTTTTTGGTAATTTTTTTCATCATATTTTTATAGTTGAAACCCATTTCCAAACACAACTGTCATCAAATTACTCACACAAACAGTCTATGCAATACCAAAAGTTCCACGCAAATGATAATTTATAGGCGAATTTTCCGTGGCTGAAATCCTGCCACTTTCTTCCGACCTAGTCTCGGAAACTTGAAAACACCTGCACAAACGTTCACAAATTTGAATTTGGCGTATGATCTCAGTGGGAATAGCTCAAGCTTTTGCTTGGACGCTCATTGTGTTGACGGTGCTGCCCTCTTTCTGTGGTGTAGTAAGGAAAGGACTCCACTGTGCTTCAAATTGGTGTACTACATAAGGTGTAGTGAACTGCACGATTTTGGGGTAGGAAGGCTCCTGTTCATTCAACAAAGGGATTTTATTATCACAGCAGTGTGAAATAAACAGGGACTCAAGTGCTCACAGGTGATTCTCATCACAGGAGTTTGAATGCAGCAACACATGGGTGTTTTCCCAGTCAATGATGTGCTCAATTTTGACTTTGTGTGCTGCGATGGCACTCTTCGTTTTTTTATTTCTGCTTTGGCTGTTGCTTGCAGATGTTCGGAGATCTTTTTGCTAACTCTACGTTTGGTTTCTCCCACATACCCCTTTGGGCAGTCTTTGCATGAAACCAAGTAGACAGCAGACTTGGTGTTCAGCAGTCGCACAGGAGGTTCAACGAATTTCGTCGCTGAAGGTATCAAACATTGCTACAACCGAAACAGGTTGACAAATCCAACAACAAACCCAACGTTTGCCCGTGGTCCTCATCAGCCACTCACGTCGCTGAAACCCAACCTTCAGCGGTCAATTTAATGGAACCCCCTGTGTGACTGCCCAACACCAAGTCTGCTGTCTACTGAAGGCCTAGATGCAATTTGTGTTGCAGGCCTAGATCGTCCGTTCCAATTCTCTGACAATGAAGTCGACCTGCCAGATTGTTGCTAACTAAAAGTTACACTCTGCGATATGAAGGTCCTTGAATGTTCATTAATTGCACACTTTTCTTCTCATGCCCTTGAATCGCAATTAGATTCAAGACTCCCGAGATGTGGATATCTCGTGGAATTTGACCTAATCAGTGCCTTTGTCTGCTCCCAGTCATCTCGTGCTCTCGTCGCCATGAGATCGTCCGTTCCAATTCTCTACTGACAATGAAGTCGACCTGCCAGATTGTTGCTAACTAAAAGCTTCACTCTGGGATATGAAGGGCCTTGAATGTTCATTAATTACACAATTTTCTTCTCATGCCTTTGAATCGCAATTAGATTCAAGACACCCGAGATGTGGATATCTCGTGGAATTCGACCTAATCAGTGCTTTTGTCTGCTCCCAGTCATCTCGTGCTCTCGTCGCCATACAATGGACTGTAATACCATTATCTTTAACTTTATTAAGAACATTTCCCTTATGTTGGGTCACTCCTTCCGTCTCTCAATGGCACCGCAGTCCTTACCGAAGAAGACAAGAAAATAACAGCAAGTTATTGAAAATTTGCTGGACAAAACTGTTGTCTTGAGAAAGTGTGCAGTAAATTTTTTCTGGAATTTTTTCCGAGTTTTGTTGACATAATGGCGTTTCACAGTATGAAAATTAACGATGTTTTTAAAGCTACTACTCTTATCCAGGATGTATTGCTCTGAACGAGGTCAGTGTAGTTAAACCTTGTTATAAATACTCTTACAGCAACAACAATGGAATTCTTGAGACGTACGAGCCAACCATGGTTACTAAAGTACATAATTGTTTATAATCAACCTTCACGAATGTGAATTGTGTGGCACTCGCCATTTGGCCGGTAAACATTAAAATGCACTCGCCATGTAGAAACAATTTTAGCAGTTGTGCTACAGCTTAATGCTGAAATATAGTTTGCATTAATCTAGGCCTCCAATCAACTAAAGTGGCTAGCAACATTGTAGCACACTGGGTTGGAGAGCCCTTGTAATTCTGCACGCAACGCCGCAAACCGCTTGTTTTTAGCTAATACGGTTTCCGAGATATGACAATTTAAGCATCAGGGTTTGTTAATCAGTCGCCATTTTGGCGAGTAGCTCTAAAAACCAAGTAGCCAACTGCTGAATTTTCCTCGCCGTTTGGCGAGAGGTGACCGACATTGGTGAAGGTTGTTTATAATGCAACCTGGTTAAAAGCTTATTTTCAAAGACCATTGGTCAAGATTTATCATTTGCCCAATCAGCAAGCTTTATCATGTATAGGCATCAGTATCAATAGAACATATATCGTGTGGAATCGTATTGGTATCTGTATCGGTAGAAGAGGTATCGGTACTGCCTAGTTGTAGTATCTACGATTTGAAATTAATTTACTTTGAAAGTTGCCACTCAATGTGCTGCAGTGCAATTTGGGCAGTTACTTTAAAAAATGGGACATATTTGATGAAAGTGAGCTAGCTGTCATCGCCATTCTCGCACAGTTGATGTCATGAAATATCTCGCTAGCTCTACAGCCTTGTTATTCACATTCCAATATACAACAAAGTATAACCTCAAATGATTCAAACCCTTTCTTCAAAAAATATTCTGATATTGACCAATTTCTGACAACACAAAACTATTAAGCTTGTTTCTTACTATCTGTAAAATACTAACCTCTAGTATGTGCTAAAATCGTTTTCGATTTGCTTTTCTACCCGATTTTTTAAACCCCTTAAAAGTTTAAAACACCTGCAACACTTGCAATGCAATGAGGTTAGCCTATCTGCCACTTGGTGCGCAACAATCGTTTCCTTCAACAAACCAGCGCCAGCCCAACAATGACACTTAGTTTTCGGGTACGGAAGAGTGCAGACCTGTGGTTTTTTGGTCTGCTCTCATTTTGCTTTTCGTTAGGGAATCGCCGGCGTTTGTATTCCCTGCCCGGAATTTTCAATAATAAACTACGTTGTATGTTGGAGTCGGGGAGATTTTCCCATGTGTTCGTGCAAAAAGACCCCTCTGGGTTTTCACCCTGCCTGTCGCAGGTGTAGGCCTTGTAACTTTTCTGAATCCAAGTGTAGTTTGTGTGATATTATGGACATCAAACCTGGAAGAAATCTGACCAGCGTCGAGTGTATCTTGCATAAACACAAAAAAAAAGAAAAAGAAGGCGCTGTTGGAGTCTGCTTCTGGATCTAAAACTCCTCTTTATGTTGTTTCGAATTTTTTGCACTGAAATGTATGCCCCACTTGTGTTTTGTCGGCCGAAGTTGTGCGGCTCTTCTGGGCCATGATGTTGTGAACGCGTTGGTTAGGCCTAATGTGGATGCAACCGAGGTTGTTTCGTCATCGCTGGCTGTGTCTTCCCTTCTGGCCCGGTCTCCGATTGACCCTGGAAATTTAGAACTGATCGTGGGGGCTGTGCGAGAAGCAGATAAAATGGACTTTGGAATTTGAATGGACTTGTTGCGTGAGGAATTAGCGGCCGAACAACGCAATGCGTTTTGTTCCCCATATGGAGCTTGCCCTTGGTGTTGGCCGGTCTGGATTTGGCGCCTTACGGACCTCTTTGCTCAGCTCCGTTGCTTCGACTGTCACAGAGGACCCTTTTTCTTGGTGGCTCTGGCTTCGGCGGCTCGGCTGAGCGAGCTAGCTGCTCTGGTGAGAGATGGCAAGAATATCCATCCATCCTTCCTTCCTTGACTTCCTTGTGAAGAATCAAACACCAGATGTGGCCCCCCATGCCTTTGGTGATTAAGGCATTGAAGACAGTCGTTGATCTAGGGGGTACGGAGTGGACCCAAGGCTCGGTCCGGGCTCTCCACCTTTTCTTAGGACCAATTTGACGGAGCAGTCTGGACGTTTGGGACGAGCAGGATCTACACTCACTTTAGTTTTTGCAATGGGATCGAGCTTCTGGAGGTGTCCTTCCCTTACCGTCACCAGCGAAGATAGGGAAATGGATTTGTAAGGTCATCACACGAGTGTATGAGCACGGACTGGACCAGCTGGACATCCCTGCGAATGTGAGGGGCCCATGCGTTGAGGGCTTTGGCTGCGTCTTGGGCCTTCGCATCTGGCACCCCGCTTAATGATGTGGTAGCTGCCAGCTCTTGGACCAACGAAAACACTTTCATCGCCCATTATCTTTGTGATACAGATACGGCGAGTGGGAGTGGTCTGGAGCATTCCCATATGGCGGCTGGAAGCGTTGTTGGGGAGTGAGTGAAGTTTATGTACACAGTGGAAAGGAGATGACACAACACAAGGAGTGTTGTAGTGTCATCATGCCCACTGGAACTTTCTCTAAATGGGTGAAAAAAGGTGGGCAAAGGCAGTGAAGTTCAGGCGACACGTCACGAGGCAGTGTTTGGTGTTGCAATGGTGGAAGGCTTCCTGTTAAAATGCATACTGGAGAGTTTCCAACCTGACACGAGGAGTGTTGAGGGGTTTGCCCACATGTACCTTTTTCCTGGTAAAAAAGTTGTGGGGATATGCACCTTGTACACAGTGGACAGAACACAGTGGACCGAACCCTGGAAAAATTGAGTTGCGGGTTCCAGAAAACGAAGTGTCATTGTTCGGCTGGCGCTGGTTTGTTGGAGGCAACGATTGTTGCGCACCAAGTGGCAGATAGGCTAACCTCATTGCATTGCAAGTGTTGCAGGTGTTTAAACTTTTAACTGGTTTAAAAAATCGGGTAGAAAAGCAAATCGAAAACGATTTTAGCACATACTAGAGGTAAGTATTTTAGGATAGTAAAAACTAATTTTAATCAAGTTAAAATTGTCGTTTTTTTTTCTCTCACCAGCACCCCCCCCCCCTTCACTTTGAGGTAGCATTTCAAAATTGGAAAATACTCGCAACCGGCGATGACAGTGATTTTGCTTTCAACGTGTCTAAAAACGATCACACGTTTACCACAGACCAGCAACAGACTTCAAAGTTAAACTTGAATTTTCTATGGAGTGACATCCGTCTTCTTCTGAAGTACTCTCCAAAATGTCTTTACTCAACACACCGTTTGCCCACCAGTTAACTGGTTGCCAAACAGTATTACTTAGCTGTCTTTAGGCACACCTCAAGCTTGACCCGTCCCTGAAGTACAAGGGGGAGGGGAGTGGAGGTTGTCTGGGGGACAACCCCTACTTTTGGTATTTAAAAGCCGTTCTTGCGGACCTCCCTTTGAACTTTCAACTACTCGTGAAAGGCGTTGAAGGTCTCGCCATTTTTGGTGCGTTCTGCATTCTGTACATACTACATACAGACACGCCGGACTCTGTTTTGCGTCACCTACAACAAGTAACACCATGTGGGGCTTTATGTCGGTAACCATGAAGTAGTTACAGCTTTACCTTCAATAGACTGAAAATTCTCCATAGTATGTGTACCATGCAGAATTTTCAATCTATCGGAGGTAAATTTAATATTAATACAGTGTTCCACAGTAATGAGCGTCAACGTTACGGTCTTTTTAGTTACAGCTTGATTAGTTTTTAGTACTAGTAGTGCAGAATGAACAAATGGCATTAACACAGTGGACTTCAGCCGCAGCACGGGAACATGGCTTAGTGCATAGCATTCTAAATCAATTAGGAGTGGCCAATGACGACATAACGCATAAGTTGGATAACACACAAAGGCTGCGTTCCAACCTTTTATTTCAGCTTCGGTGACAGTCAAGAACATAATGGTACCAAACATCTGGCTTTGGCGTTGGACCCGTGCTGAACTTTCCGTGAATCTGCTGCAAATATTCGCTATTACCTTTGATCGCCCATGCTCAGAGTTCATCATCGCCTTTGATTGCCCTTGCTCGGAGCATTATTCAACTCAACCTGTCAACAATAACGCAACATGCTCTGGGTAGGGTTAAAGCGCTTACACCCGGACAATAATCATGAGCAGTGGCCAACAACGACGCATATTCCAGAGAAAGGGGTAAGGTGTGCAACTATGCAACCAACAAGGATGACAGCAGGGGAAGGGGAAGCACCTCAATCCTCTTCCTTTCAACCAACTGACCACACTATGCCAATCAATGCAGCGTAGGGATAGAGAATGGTGCAGGACAGGAGGCAGCACACCTCCAGCAATCATCTAGGGCTGCATGGGCTTCAGCTGGGACCAAAACAAAGGCTTTCATTCCAATGCAGGATGATAGAATAAAGTAAGGGGATGTCAACCAGTATGATAGCTTCACTACACATCACCAGATTAGTATTACGAGTGCTAACTTGATAACCATGACAGTTACAAACTTCGTTTCACTGCAGGGAGACTCGGCAGCAAAAAACAAGAAATTTTGACACTCCACATAGAATACCGGGGAAAAGTTCCACTTCCCAGATATGCTGGGCATCGCGATAACTGCACCCCTCTCGGGAGTACTTGCGGTAACTGCAGAAATACACCACAGCATACCAGCCGACCAATGAGTTCATATAAAAAAAACTATACTCCACATTCGTTTAGTTGGATCAGCACATGAATGGCAGATTTTCAGTGGCCTTTTAATTTGGAATGAATTCTTGGAGGCATTCAAACTGAAATTTTTAGGGCATAGCTATCTTGTGGACTTCGGGAACTTGCCTAGCAGTATCAGGAGGAAAGCGAACCTATAATACACTATATACGAGAGATTCGATCCAATGACTTTCGTGTTCTGCTCTGGAACAGGAAGATCGACTCCTTACAACAGCTAGCCAAGGAAAGCCCAGCTTTCCGTGAATTCTTAATAAGGCACAGAACCTACAAACAACTAACATCAGCACCTTGGTCTGTCGAGCTGTTTTTGTTTTGGTCTAAACCGAAACCATACACAGACCAAGCAACCACCAGCAGCTACACGTATAAGGCTAATAGGCAGATAATTTTAGAGATCGGTATTATGTAGATATTTTTGTGTGAAATGGTGTCATGTTGGCCAGTCTTCAGGAACAGTTCTAACTCAAGACACTTGTTAAAAATATACCTTGGAGCTGGGAAAAGACGACGGCTGCAGAACGTCAGTATACACGGGGAATACCAACCGGCCCAGCAGCATTATGAATGTTAAGATTTTGCAGGAAATCAATGACCTAATTGGTGCTGACGATGTCGTGATGCGTGGGTCCTTCATTTGCAGTGTCTAAAGGAATTTGCAGTCGTTTTAGTAAATAAATTGGCCTCGTCGACAGCTGAGGCAGCAGTTTTACGACGTTAAAGCTTTGCAGCAAATCAACGCTCTTATTGGTGCCGACGAAATCATGATACACGGGTTCCTCAATTTGCAGCGGCTCATGGAATTTAGCAGTCATTTTACTAAACGCTTCATTTAAAACATTGGTCTAGTCGACAGCTGAGGTGATGATGGCTCCACCATTACTCAGAGGACCAAAGAGCAGCAGTAAAACTTCTGAAGGATCGAAAAAAAATACAGGAATCTGCAGTCTTCTTAGCCCGGTGGATTTTCCAAAAGTGATTTTTCTGTTTCAGTGCATTGACAATATTTTGAGGGAGAGGTGCCCTCTCGTTAGTTGTGGTTTGCTTTGGAATA
>JAHWFP010135971.1:0-10472 GCA_023313725.1 Lithobius niger | reverse complement strand
TTAACATGTCGACCTGTGTTCTTTAGGTCTCCCACACAATACGCCCTTATCTTAAGTTTTATCATAAGTAGAAAATACAACAGAGGAGAAAACGGGATTTATACCTCCACCACGGATACCCAGACACCTCAGACGAGCAGAAGGTGGGGCTTATGTTGATATCCGAGGTGGTGGTGTAGATCCCGTAATATCTGAGGCATTGTTGCAAACCATGGGTGTAACTAATTTGTACCCATGGTCACTTTTTGTACACAATAAACTTGTATCTAAGATCTTTTTTCTTTTGTTGTGGGCCATTTCTGTAGGCTATACATGCTTCAAAAGGGTTCAAAGGGTTTAGCTAGCGTTAACGGCTTCCGCTATACACGATTCAACAATTTATTGCGGAGGAAGGGCCCTAAGCAATGCGCTCTACTGCCAACTAAATAATACAGTACTCAACAAAATAACAATCAACAATCAACAATCAATTCTATCAACAATCGGTAATGTGGTAGTTATAACACCAATAAGCAATGAGTAAGTTGGTGCACGTGTTTCGACGTTCATTGCTGTCTGAATCTTCATTTTGTTGTGTCACTCAAAATGGCAGAGGCGTTGGGTGTCGACGCACGTTTTCCTGACGACGACGATTTTCTAGAACCTTGGTCAGCCAGAATAATTCATCCGAGTCAAGCAGCGTCAATCAGTTAGTTGACAATGAGCAAAAAATCGAACGGTGACTGTGATACTAGCCCCCAACGAAAAGGCGATAGCTCGTTCCCTAACAATGATAAACCCATTTACCCTTGATGCAAAAAAAAACATTCCCACCTTTTGAATGAATTTATTTCGGGTCTTCCACCTAAGTTGGGAAAGGCAGAATAGCAGTTGAAAGTTGAAAATGAGCGAAAAATCGAACTGTGACTGTGATACCAGTCCCTGACAAAAAGGGCGTAGCTCGTTCCCTAACAATGATAAACCCATTTATTTATCATTGATGCAAATTTCCACTTTTCGAATGAATCTATTGGTGTCTTCCACCTAAATTAGAAACGGCAGAATAGCAGTTGAAAGTTGAAAATGAGCGAAAAATCGAACGGTGACTGTGACACCAGCCCCTAAAAAAAACGGCGTGTATTTTATAAACAAGATAATCTGTTATTAGTATTCCCTGACCCTGAAAACATAGTATTTGACACCAAAGTGATGATTCTTTCTGTTCTCTAAGCGAAGATATGGCCGATATATGATTTTTTAGCCATCTTGGCCCCCATCTTGAATATTTAAATTTGCTCAAAGGTGACAAAGTGGCACCCTGCAGAATTTCATTAAGTATGCCTTGAAGAAACACAAAACACCATAAAACATGGGCGGACCTTACTTCCAGGCTTAGGTTAAAGATGCCTTTTGGCAACCAGACTAATTCTGCATCCCCTACCACAGGGTCCAAGACCGCAGGGTAGATATCTACTCATATACCGACTGTACAAGAGTGACAAAACTCCTGCTATTGGTCACTGGATCCTTTGCAATAAAATCAGAACATTCGTTGCCAGCTACAGCTCTGTGACCCTTGACCCACTCCAGAGATGGTAGAGACACTTGTGTTGCTGCCCAATGCTTCCAACAAACAGTGAAAACAACAGGATCGCTCATGACCAAAGTCCGAAGAGCCTTCTGCAGCGAGTGCAGGCAAGCACTAGAATCAGTGCAAAATTGCAAACTCAGGTAGCTGCAGATCTGCTGCAATGTCAAGCGCCACAGAAATAGCTGCCATTTCGCATACATAACTAGAGGTCACGGAGTGAAGCGCACGCTGTACTTCGACCTTGAGCGCTTGGATATAAACCCCAATACCTCCTACCATTGTCTCTTTACGAAAAGACGCGTCACAAAAACACCATACACGCAGTGGAACTGCCAGACCGAAAAGTAGAAGGGAGGTATGGGCACCACTGCCATGGGCAGGGTGGACACACAACTGCTACATGAAGCAAGGAAGAGAGAGATGGATCTGCTAAAAGTGGCATACCTCTTCCTGCTGCGCCTAAGCTACTACGTGTCTTGTCATTAAGTGACGAATAGTCAGAAAGGATCCAAGCCACAGGATCCCTCAGCCCGCTGCTCAAATTCCTGAGACAGAGGGCAGCAAGAAGCTCATCTGCTCTGAAGTGCAAAGGAGGCTCACCTGCTTCAACCCAAACATCCTGCACCGGGTTTGTAGTCAGAATCCCTATCACAACCCTCATGTATTCATTAATACTCACTTGCTAACTGCGCAAGTGCCACCACGCAGTAGCCCAAAAAAGCTAGGCTCGGGTAAGGTTCGGGTAATCAATCGCAGGTCGCACAAAAGCACAATGCACAGATTGCAAAGTGCCACGCTTGACGTCTCGATAATGCGCTAGAGCCTTAAGGACAGGGAGGCGACTCGCAACTTTGGAATGACGCCACTTGGAATGATTAGACCAAGTCAGACCCATACATGCTTGACCTTCGTAGTAGCAATACAATAAATCCATCAACGCAAACTGTCGGTGGAAAGGCTCGCACAGCAGCAGAACGCAAGAAGACTAACAACTCCATCTTCTCTGGAGCCAGTGGCAGACCTCTTGGAGCTAATCCCTCAACGGCACGCTCAAGAGCCATTTGAACATGCTCTACAAGGGAGAGCGGATCAGTACCAACAAACCATAGCGCAATATCATCTGCATAGCAGACAATATCGCAACTGAGGCTCATTTAAAGCAACACTTCATTCATTGCAATCGCAAACAGCACCGGGCTCAAACAGCTACCTTGTGGTAGACCACGACCTGTAGTAGTTCCGGTTGACCAAAACCTATTTACACTCTGTCACCCAGCAATGCTAGCATGGTGTTCGAAAGTAAGCAGCCGACTCCCAAAGATGCCAGAGAGGTTTACACCCTTTCAGTGCTATCTGTGCCGTAGGCTGCCTTGATGTTACAATGCAACAATAGTGCAACAAAGAGGTGAAAAGCACAAGATCGGATTACAGCTTACAGTAATCAAGATTCATCGATGCTTGGCTGCGGTGAAAGTAACACTGCCGTTGTATCTGTTTGAGTTAGCATTGTTAGACGAACACAGGTTAACTCATTGGGCCTTAGAGCTTTGTCGGGCAGATGACCGGAATCGGTTAACGATCGCTAAAACCCTTTTAACCCTTTGGGTTAACTCGTTGTAGAGAACCAACATGAAATGGTCTTGGTTTTCGTTTTCGTTTTAGCTATAGAGTGCGAAGTCTTTTATTTTGAGTTGGGCGCCCACAATTTGAAAATTTGGTAAATTTGAAAATTATGAAAGAGAAAAGTTATTAACATACAATTTCTCCAGTAAAGAGGTAGAGATGAAGATAAGACGATTTCACCTTCACGGTCCTAGGATTAAAATTGGCTGCATTTCCCTAGTTGAAATAAATCACTAAATTCAAAGGTCAATCCATTTTGGAAACTCGGCCCGCTTTTCGTATCAGTTTTGGTTTGGGGTGGAACTAGACACACGCTAGTGTGTCGCGGCCAAGTAACAGTAGATCATCCCATTGTAGACATCCGATTGTTAAAAATTGAATGTTAATGATAAAAAGGCGGCTCCCTAGCAGAAGCATATTTTGGCATGTTGAGGATAAATCACAATGCGACAGAAATGTTTCAAATTGTGGAAAATGTAAGGGAAAGGGTCAGAGATTAAGAAAAACTAAAATTTAAAGGATGAGTTTCCATCAATCATAGAGAAAAAGATGCGTCAATAACGTTGTTTTTATGTTACTACTGTCTATCATGCTTGCTGGATAGCTAATAAGATTTTTCCCCATGTTAATCCCATAGACTTTTTGCTCATGGCTAGCGCAAAATTGAGAACGCCTACGTACTTGAACTTTTGCACATGGATGCGTGGTGATCTGAGGATGGTCTTTTTGTTGGTTTGGGAGTTGTAGGGGTCAGGACTAATGCGTGGGAGGCGTTTGAAATTCGCCACCGGCGAATTTAAATTTCGTTTCTTTTCCAAGTTGCAACCAAAGATTTTAAGCAACAATGGCTTGGACAATCAAGACTGGTCCTTAGATTTATTGTAAAAGCTTGGACGAACTAAAAAACTGAACTGTAACTAAGGACAAAATAAAGATACATTAACGTTGCCGTGGATTGCGTAAGAAAAAGAAGCACGTTAGATGATGGTTACGCAACAATACGAGTATACACGAGCTAATGGGGTTATTGTTAATAACCAAAAAATAAAATGCTTCGCGTTCTGCTGTTTTAGTAACAGCGACCTTTGGGGTTTCTGCATGCGCTGATTGAGTGAGCGAATCAGCGATTGTTAGCCACTGTGTGCAAAAATGAGATTGAAGCATCCTAAACAGACGGTGTAACCTTATGTACGTTAACAGTCCTATGAAAGTTGTGATATCCACCCAAAACCAACACTGGTAGAAAAACCCACCAAGTTTCCAAAAACGGTCGGCCTATGAAGGTAGTGATATCATTCAACCAGAGAAGGGCCGCCAAGGTCAATCCTATTAGCCAAGTTAATCGCACCCAATAATACTTTGGACGTTAAATGAAAACTACAGCGAATAGCAATCTTCAAGTTTTTATTTAACTTTCGAACTATTAGTCGGTGCAATTAACTTGGCTAATAGGATTGACCTTGGCGGCTTTTCCCTGGTTGAATGATACCACTACCTTCAAATGCCGACCGTTTTTGGAAACTTGGCAAGTTTTTCGACCAGTTTTGGTTTTGGGTGGATAAATATTACTAAAAAGGCCTTCTACGACGACTCATTCAATAAAATGCGTCATAAAGCTGACAATTGTTCTTTTCATTTTTGCGTCATAATTGAAAACAATGAATCCATGCACGTTATGTCAATGTTTACATATCTTTTTCCTTATAGCTGTTACCCTATTTTATGCATAGAATGTAGATTACTAACCAAGAAAAAATGATACTTTTAATAGGTAGTAGACAACTGGGATTAGTTTGTTTGCTAATATTATTGCCGCAAGTTGGTGGTAAGCACACGTATTTTTCTATTATGTTTAAGTGACGTTTGTGTCGTTTGTTACTGGTAAAAATATGTGAATGGGCTATGATCTACATTAGTGATGGTTACTTTTTTTGGGTAATAGTGATTGACGTTAATTATGGAATTTAACCGAACCACTCCAAATCGCTCAATTTTTTTTACCACACACATCACATTAAAAAACCGGGGGAAACGTGTTCTAAGGTGTAAAAAAAACATTGAAAACACGTAAAACGATGGTTACGATCGTGTTGAAGCGCCAGCCATCTCGCAGAAGACCGAGAAAACCTGATTTGCATCGCAATGAAAGGAGATGGACATAACCTAACCTAACAAACCTAACCTACCTAACCTAACCTACCTAACCTAACCTAAAAAAATAACAATACAAAAAAGCAGACAGCTTAGTTTGGAACATTACTTTCCGTGTTCCTGATGCCAAGTTTTCGTGCTACTCTGAATCCCGGTACATGGCCGCCGCTGTACACGGCCGGGCCCTCCGTTTTACGTGGTTAAAAAACGTGTTTGGAGAGCTACAAAACGTGTTTACATAACCCAAAAAACATTTCCCCCATTTTTTAAACGTGGAATGAGAAGCGGGTGAAGAGCTAGGTCGGTACGTACCAAAATTGAGCGATTTAGCGTGGTTCGGTTAAACTCCATAAATACCGTGAAGGACTAGGACATTTCGAAGTGCTCTTATTAGGACTTTTTCTGGTATACCTTGATGGCAATAATTTGGGTCATTATGCAGAATGTCAACAACTCAGCATTAAGAAATATGTTCAGGGTTGAAACTCTACCCTGCAGGGTGAAATTCGGATCAAGTGAACTGACCTACCCTAACATATAACAATAGAAACTGCATCAGGGCCGAAAGACTCGGTAGTGTTGGTGAGCTACAGTGTCATAATAGCCCAGATATGATTGACTTTTTATGCCATTTATAAAAATCTTTTAGGCTGTAGTGGTGAGTATTTACGTATCAGGATATGGAAAGGCACGCTTTCACAAAGATAACGAATGTTGCTTAAATTGCAATACGATCGTAGAATCGAAAAATTAGAGAACAAAATACGTGATATCAGACTATTATAGGCCGAATAGATTTTTTTTAACTCGGAACATTTCAGTTTTCCTGAATAAACATAGATCACCTATTTTTGTTGCTTTTTTTTTGCCTTAAATATCAGTCTGCCTGAGCAGAGAACGGTTCCCTCAGCTTCGACATTTGAGACGAGGCTGAAGACCTATACTACCACTCACTCATAACGACACTGTAGTCATCACTGTGTTTGCCCAAAGTTATATACCATGCAATTGTGAGCGTGTTAAAAATATGGCAGTTTCCTTTATTACAACAGGTCATTGTCTCAGTATGTCTGGGCAGTAGAGGATCGTGGATTCTCTTAACTGTTCAGTTAGTCTTATATTTAAGTACAAAAAGTAACCGAAATAGGTTTCCATATTTATTTTTTTCAACATTTACTGAGCCCATTTAGTTTTCCGTCCTATAATTAACTTGATTCCATACTTTATTGAGTGTTAACTTGGTGGAAGCGTGGCGTCCCATCAACACCGTTAGAAATTTGAAAAAAAAAGAGAGGAATATTCGAATTAACGTGCTTTTCAACTGTTGAGGTTATTTGGACGGAAAGGGACAATTTTGCTTGGATATACCGAGAATATTTTTACACGCCGCAATCGATGAGAGTTCATTTTTCGGAGCTATTCTCTTCACTAATGCACAAGGTGGGCCTAGGCCAGGATTTATGGGAAAAGTGTTTGCTTATGCGCAATACGTGTTGCTGCCCATGGTCATTTCCTTTAAACAGGAGCGCATAAATGCCATAAACGTCCGCGGGACGTGGGATAATTGATTTTGTCACTCTCTTTTTTGTTTTCAATCGTTAGCGCAAGGTCGTTTGGTAGAAAAGCAGCAGATTTCAACTCCTGGCTCCAAACTAGTAGATTTAACATGGAAAAAAAATATCTAGTATTTGTCAAGGAGACAATGTTGTAACAACAATGCTCCACACAACCATTTATTTTTCAAACGTACTGGTGCACCGAAATCGTGGACAAAACCAGTAAATTCGAGTCGCTGCCAAACTAAATGAAGTAGCGTAATCACGGAACCGTGTACAATAATTAAAGCAAGTTGTTTTGATACAATAATATTCCTAAACTTTATTCAGAGAGTGTTGCCAAAGGTCCTGGAAAGTCCTTGCGTGGCTACACATTCAGTCATAATTTCACAATCTAGGTAAATAAAAATACACACACAAAATTAGATCGCACAATATGATACATAAAAAAAATTACAGACAAAAAAAAAACAATAAAGAATAAAACTAAAACTTACTTGTCAATTAGCTACTCTTTTATTTTATGTTTAACAGAAGTGTAGTGAGTTAAATCGACTAATTTTGACGGAATTAAATTGAAAATTATAGGAATGTAATATTTAAAATTTGTACTGATAGTTGACAATTAAGACACGGCCCCAAATACTGAATTTCGTTGGCCTATGTCAATTCTGGGAAAACAATAGACTTTGGAAAAGATTCGAAGGGGGAGGCGGTAAAACAAGGATGCTGATAATTTATAAATTACAGGTTCCGAATTAACTTAGAAACTTACAGCAGCCTAGCTCAACGGCCCGTGTTCATAATAACGTAATACCCATTAATAATCAAGTAGCAGAGTACATTTCGGTTGTATACAAATTTGGAATAAAAGGTGTTTCCCGCTGGGGATGAGTGGTATATAAACCACTTGGCTGCTCTCCGTATCCATGCAGACGGTTTGCTTAGGCAGGTAGGCTGTGAGACTGTGGGTGTGGGTCTTCCTATTGGTTGGTTATCAAACCGGTCTTAGGTGTTTCTCGTGCTTTGTGTTTCGTTGGTGTTAATTGGATTTTGTTTCCTATGTATATTACAATATGACTCGAGTATGTGCCACAAACATTTTAATTTTTATTTTTATTTTATGTACGCTTGATAGAGGGTCGTATACAGACCCGAAACGTTGCGAAATATTGTGTACATGTTACACCTTTCAGGCTATTCATTCAGTTAATATGCAGTACCCGCTACTAAGTCCCACACTTAGTAGTGGCGACGACAGACAGTAGATGGAAAGAAAACTGTAAATCTCGTGTCTTGTTGCAAACGAGAGTCCTGTTGCTAATGAGTGCCGTTCCGCATGCTTTAATAAGTGATTATTTCTGTCTTTCTAGGACGTTTAAATACACAATTCTAGTTTTGTGCTCCGTTAACTAGTTGCGAACACTTTGCACAAAACTGATTATCACTTATTAATCGCCCGGTTGGTAGGTCATTCAATGCGCTGATCAGAATAAGCGGCGCTGTGATAGGCTGATATTTTAAAAAAATATTTCTTTCCCATCGACTAAAAAGAGAAGGGAGATACTCACCATTAGCCTCAACCCATTCACGCTGATCACTTTAGGAATTTTCAAGGACAGCCAATAGAAAGCAGAGAAAAACGGAGATAATAATAATAATAATAACATTTGTCGCAATTGCAACAGGTCTGGCAAGGACCTTAGGAAAGATCACTGACAGCCAACCGAAATTTTAAAAAGACAATTACATAAATTGATAAAAGTATGGCCGGGGGGTGGGATAAGGGAATAGGTATGGGGACACGAATGCCTTACCACCAAGGTTAGATCTGCCAAGGATTGACCAAGGTTACCCGATGGCCTCGCCAAACGTGTTGGACAAGAGAGATGTAAAAAAAGGCTCAAATAAAAATAGAAAGGCAGGAAAAAAAATGGTAAAAAGTGCACCACAGTTTTTTCCCTAAAAGGGAATTCCTAAGACTACATGGGGTTAACAAAAGCAAAAAAAATAAATAAATCAATAGTCAATCTGTATCTGTTTTAAGTACATGTTTTAGGTTTGGTCTTCTCCACATGTTAGTGAAATGTGAAGAAACAAAGTTTTTAGTGATAAGCAACACTTTCTGGGCTTAGTAAACAATTTTGTGTGTTAGGTTTTTAGTAAGACACCGCATTCAAGAACCATACAAGTCATGCGATCCTGCTCCATGTAGGCCTATATTGCATAGGTGTACACAACAAGCTACGAGACTTTTGAGACCTACGGTATATGCTATGTGTGTGTGTGTATATATACATCTACTGCATATATTTGTATATATATTTTTTTACAGAAACTATACGAATATGTTTTGACTTTGTGAAGAAGGGAAGCGTCACGTATACGAAGTTTGCCAGTGACTACAAAAAGTTCACCAAATATGCCCCTACTGGCACTGAACCAGACGACTTTTTCAGCATCAACGCAGAAATGTTTGCCGTACGGCCATTCATTGCGTTCTTGTGTCAAAAAACGGGTGAACTCATTATGCAAGATCACTCTTCTTGGTCTAAACCAGGAAGTGACAGGACATATTTTGAGATCACATCTTTCTTGGCTGATAGTGGCGCTGACGATTATAAGGGAGAATTGTGCCAACTGCATTACGATCAACCGGAAGACATTTGGATGCAAAAGAGGTTTGATCCTGCCATGATGACGTAAGTCAAGAATTTGTGCTTAATTTTCATAAAGCGCCCGTACTCGTAATAGTCAGCTAGTTAAGCCTAGTGAGACTGTTCTCTCGAAGTAGATAAATAAAGCCTTAGCGATCCACAGCTAACTGATGAAAAATCCCAAGTATTCAAGTACAATTTGCATATATTTATTTTGAGAACAAAAAAGGTGAAGTTACACTGGCCATTGAGGTACAGATATGTTAGATATGTTAAAGAAAAAAAAAACTAAAAGGAATAAGCCCTGTGCAAAACGAACTTCTTAAAATATTATTTAAATTCGATAACTGAATGAACACTCAAACCAATCATTAGATATGAAATGTAAAACAACTCTGGAATTCACACAACATACGAAAATTTGTTTTCGACTGAATTTATAATAAAATTTAATTAATTGATTAATTTTATTTGTTTTTACCTTGTGGAGAGTCCCCTTGCTCGCTCCCAAAAGTCTGTGTTTAGTCGCTTTTAGGCAAATCAACATCAGTTCACGTTTTAACTTTATACTTCTCGAGAAATGTCTCTACCTGAGCATTAGTGAAAAAGAAGTGTGAGGGGTCAAAGGTTATAGTGATTGGGAGCACTTTAAACTCTTCTAAAAATTTCGATGCCATAACAAGAAGATAAAAATCAAATTAAAATAAAATAAATCCAAAAAAATAATCTGATACACATAAAACTTAAAACATCACCACTTACCTTCTCTAGCATTGGTCAATTTTGCAATATTCGCCATATCGTTCAAATTGTCCAGTAGCATTCATTACCTTTTGGTGAAAATCACGTTTTATTTCAACGTTTTTAGAGACGTAGTATAGTCTAGTGGGAGTAAGCATGAATAGATCACTAACC
>JAHWFP010135960.1:7674-27865 GCA_023313725.1 Lithobius niger | reverse complement strand
TATAATGTTTCTGCCAAGAAAATTGGAAGTTTTGTGGGGTATGGAGTAAAACGAATCCCATAATGTTTCTGTTAGACGATTGGATGTTTCATGGAGTATGGAGTGAAACGAGCCCCCATAATGTTTGCTCCAAACAGTTATATTTGAAATTTAAAGTGCACATAAATTCCAGATAAACTGACACGAAATGATTGCTGTGCCAAGGAAAGCTGATGATAGTTTATACTGCCTTACTAATTCCATGAAAATTAGACTTAAATTGTATCGATGTGACCTTCCAAATTGAAATTACACAGGTTTTAGGCACATTTTTTTGTTTGTTTTAATATTATTTAGGTCAGAGTGAAAAAGGCATATCTCTTGTTACTTGTGTTTATTACATAATTCTCAAACTGTCAAAAAAATCGTACAAATATATGAACACACAACACACAATAAAAATATTAAAAAATTGGAATTATTTCGTTTGTACAAAGTGGCATCTCTTTTCAATAATCCATTTGAAGTGTGGTACTAGATTTGCCTTTTTTTAACTCTTATTTTTTTTACACGTTTACTCTATTTACATTATTTTCTAAGCATCCGTTTCCAAACGTGGAGGTATATTTAAGAAAGGCTGTAAAAAAAGACTTCCTGGGTGATAAAATAATCACAGCAAAAAGTGTTAAAATCCGATTTATATCAGGTCATAAAAACAGATACTGTGTGTTTCAAAATCAACACAACGAGGAAGTTTCCGTTAAAATGTTTAAAAAAAAATAACCTAAAACAATACAAAGAACTCTTGAATAATAAAACACTGCAGTGATCTCATTTTGTCTCCTCATTTTTAGTTTCCTGAATTATCATCCTTTTCCTAAACTGTCTTGATCGGAGTAAAGTTTCATTACTTACCTAAACTGCTTTGGCTTAGAGCGTGGGTTGGCTACCTTTTTCGCCACCAGCCAGACCTAGAAACAGTGGTAAGAAGACCCAACCCGTAAAGAGGTACTCTATATCAGCTATTATGTTACACAATTTATATAAATTAACAGTTACACTTCGCAAAATATACAGGACTTTCTTGATTATATAATTCGTTCGTTTGTGAATAGAATCATCTAATCTCTACATGGGGTTTGTTCGAACTCACGTGCGTTCTACATATTTTAGTCTGCGTGACAGTACAGGTCGGATACAATGGCTTTTATGGGTCTTTGGGGTCCAGAGGGGATCGGAGGGCTCTATGCGGCCTATGGCCTGGGGGTTGTCTATGCCTGGTTTAGAGAATGCCAACTCTGCAATATGATTTTAATACATTGGATTTTAAAAAAAAAACTGTTTTACCGTCCTATCACGGCTAACTAAAACAACTCTAGAATGAATGCAGATTTGACCATTTTGCATCAGTTTGTGACTTCCTTTTATCATGTCGTGGCAGATCACATATTGTTAACTTCATTATTTAAACATCTTTAATCTGGTCTTATTTAGTTTGTACGATAGTGAGAAGCACAAAATCATCACACTCCAAATACACAAACTATGGTGATGGAGCTTGAAGCACTGTTGACAAATGTTGAATAATAATTCCGCTCGAAGCTTGCAGCACTGTTTTTCAAAGACACATTCAAGTTGCCCTTTGTCAGGTACGAACTGCAGTTGGTGAAATGTCACAAAAATTGTCATAATTGTGCTTTTTTTAGAAGGTTGTCAATAGTTTTGGCGCAAATGCGTGTCTCTGAGTCGATTAAGAAAAGGGTCAATCTGCACTTGGCCACTGGAGTTTCCATTTTCCCTCATAGCGGAGTCAACATTGGCTGGAGATAACTGGAGGTTGAACACTAGATTGTACGTGTCTGTCACGTGAGTGATCTCCTCCGCCGGTAAACGCCCTGTAAAAAAACAAAAGGAGTTAGTTGAAATACAATTCGTGAAGTATTTCAACTGACGTACGATCAGTATTAATATTTTTTACATACGAGTAAAGGGATTACAAGATCACAAGAATGGGTTTGTCACGCTCCTACCGAAGCCGTGGCGCCAGTCGGTACCGAGGACAATTTTGCTGCATAATTCCAATCAGAAATTCCTAGGTTTCTTCCTTTCCCGAACATGCCAGGAGCTGCGGCCGATAGAGTCGATCCCAGGACCTCTGGCACATGATGTAATCGTGCTAACCATAAGGCTACCTTCATTCAATTTCAGCAATTTCGGTGCACTGAAACGTTACAGTGCCAATTTTCAGAATTTTTTAAAAATGGGACTATCATCAATTAAAAAACGTACGAAAATACCGCAGTTCCATCTAGTTGCAGTGATATTGTTAACCTTTACAGCTTGCTCCCAGATGCACCGGAACATAACAAATGTTCACTCAGTAATTAAGGTGGCATGTGGCATGTTTGTTTCATTAAAAGGTGTGGCGTTGTGCATTCCTTCTTTAATGCAAACTTAGTTGGTACTAGATAGCGCTATAGATGTTGACATTCTGTACACTTTCAATTGGTGATAGTCCCACTTTAATTGCAATAAATTCCACATTTGTCTAATTTGTCAAATTTTAGTCTTATTTCGGGTCTTGCGGGCACTTGTCATCATTTTCCTCCTTTCATTTCCCTCCCCCCCCCCCACACACACACACAGAACTCTCTGGATAAGCCACTAAAGACGGCCAGTCCATTATACCTACATTTCAGCATCAGGCCATCAACGCACATAACATTGTGGGTGTAAACATTTAACATCACTGGTACTCAACTTCCAATAACTATTACGATATTCTTATTATTTAATCATTCACAAAACAGCAGCAAACTCTGTGCTAATGCTGAAATGGCAAAAATCATAACAGCAACACTCTTTTGTGCTAGTAACAACACAACAACATCAATACAAAACCTGAACACTTTACGTCGTCAAATAAATGTTCCAAAGGAACTACGATGTATAGTTGTAGCCAGGATCTCATTAACAAGCCTCGAAAAATGTATCTTCGATTGCATCAATAATTGGCTGTTGCAGATTTGCAAATGGGTTCTTGACAAAAATAAGGCCAGTTTTTGCGTTGTCTTATTGGTAGACAAATAAAAAAAAATGCTGCAATTTCTTAGTTGCAATGAACTGTACCTGGAGCCTTTAAATAGCTATGTTCATGGGATTATCCATGAGGTGTCTCTCCTTCTTCGTGTTTTATCGTTTGTTACAAGGTCGACTGGGAGAGAATCTGGGATGTCATTTCCCAGCTTCTGGCCAGTTCGTTCAAATATCTACAATCTTATCTCCAAGCAACAGTAAAAAGTTTTTACTCTATGAAGTGAGACACACATTTTCTCAAGGCTCTTTCAACCCACTTTTTGCTTGGACCAATCCCAGCCAAGTGATTTTTTTCACACATATTTATAAAGAAAAACATGTAGAGTAATTTTAAGATAGGTTATCAGTTGGCCACTCATTCGATATTGGCCGCGCGTGGTGTCGTGACTCAGACAGAATCGTAGATGGAACATGGGTAGCCTTATCATCAGAGACTCCCACGAGGTTCTTTTATACCACTCCTGAATATACTTTACGATTATCTTTTACGCGTTGACAAATTAATGGTAGTTGATTAAGATCCAGAAACAGAATTGGTGGATCCATGTGACACACAATAACCCATTTGGCACGCACACTGCAAACAACACTCCTCAAACCATGCATTTTATAAGACGATCACTTCAGGCAAGCAAGGCACTCAGGCATACCAGGCTGATCTTGTAAGGAATTGTGCAGAGCTCGAGCCATTCTATCGTAACGACTTAACCATTCTTCTCTATTCAGTGGCGTTTCCGTGTTTCTCTGAAAACCGTCATTACAGTATAATGCATAAAGAAATGTATGAATTACCATTTGCAAGTAAAGTAAACTCACTCATTTATGAAATATTCTCGAATTTTCTTAGTAATCATACTTAGTTTTATGAAGCGTTGGGGTTTAGGATTAGCACAGTTTGAAACTTGAGGAACTTTTTACATGAGTATGTTAACCCGCTTTAAACCTGTTCTCCTTTCCCCTTCTCCCGTGCTCAAATTATTAAAAAAGTACCTTTTTTCCTGCCTCTCAAGTGGTGTACCCGTTTCGCTGATTGCTGTTATGCCTAATTTTAATCAGTGTCGTAATTTTGGGCGAAAGAGGAATTCCCGTTTTGCCGAATTATTTTATTCCAAATTGCCTTCTCGCTAGCGCTGCTGCGCTCGCTGCAGGTAAACACATAACATCAGAAGCCACATCTAATAAAAAATTCCTTCCAAGAAGGAATGCGTCATCAACTTCGCTAATGTTAAACCTTTGAAGAAGATTTTGATCCGGCGAAACGGGAGTTCCCCTTTCATTTTCGGTGAAACGGAACACTTTATTGGCAAAACAGACTTCAGTGAAACGGGTAATTACAAACACTGCGTCCCTCCCCACTCCTCTCCCCTCGTCTTCTAATCATTCACCACCCCCTTTTTTCGGCCTGTTTCCTTGTTTTCTATTAACTGTATTATATATTTATAAATGAGCAGAACATTCCTTACGGGCTCAATACGTGCGAGACAAAAACAACAATATAGAAATTGCAAAAAAATTCAAAACTTATTAATCAAAGGGCCGTGGCAGGCTATCGAAGACCCTTAAGGGATCCACAAATGGCTCACAATAATTATTAGTGGGCAAGTGCACGCAAAAGTCTGCTTGCTTAAGGATTGTAATTTTCATAATTAAACGGGTCCCTAGTGTCCCAACAATTGTTCAGACCTACACTGAATATAATAATCATCAGTTTGTTTTTACGTTTAGAGTTAAACATCTTCCACTATAATTTGTGTTATGACGGTCAGGAACTACAACAGGACGATATATTTAAATAGCCGCCATTACATCAGGCTCCTCCCACCGCCAGAAGGCAAGCCAAATCCGTACAACATTGTCACGTGGGTAGGTAAAAGACCAATCGTAATCGGCGTAGCTTGGGTGACGTAGCGATGACGCTGTTAAACCAAACAATCAGTGATTGAGGGACATGAGCAAAGCTGGTTTAACAGAAACAGGTGATGACGTCGACGAATGGCGGATATCACCCGGCCTATAAGCAAAAATACCCAAACAAAGATATTTTTAGGCGTATGACAAAAAACTTGCTAATAATAATATCATGCCTAATGTTGTATGGTTTTTGCTTTCTGGGTGCGGCTTCTGGTTTTAATTAGGGGTGGCTCGTTGTTTGTGGTGGTCTGGTATGGTTTTAATCTTGTAAATTCGGTTGCTTGTTTTTTTAAGTATTCATCTTCATGCCTTTGCTATCGAAAGTTGTACCAGGTATGTTGAGGAAAATAAGTTGTCCAAAAATTGCCATCAATCCATGTTATGCTGTTTTCGACAAAGTTCTTTCTGTGTTAACCAAGGACTTGTTTAAAATTATGGTTTCGTGTGAAAATTCATGGTGTCCCCTGGGTGTCGTTATGAATGAACTGGTCAAAACATAATAATACGTGGAGGGCACCAGGAATTTTACTTAGGATTTTTTGATCATTCTGTGCCGTAGAGAACTCCCCACGCATATTTGACTTATTTGGCTTTATTAGGCAGTTAAGCATTCCTTAGGATATACTTGCCAACGAAAATAAAATACAAAAAAAACTAAAATGGTGGAGCACGTTTTAGAACACGAAAATTTACACAAATACCATCAGTCATAAACAGAGCTTTAATGCTCATATCTGATGAAACGCTTCCGACACTCGCAGCCTAATTTATATACCTTTAAAAAATTTATTCTAAAGTATTAATGTTCATTAGGAAGAACAGTAAATGTATGCTACTTGTATACATCAATTCCTTAGGATATTTGTACACGCTAAATGAGGTATATACGTTCCAAATGACCAAAGTATTCATAAAGCCACAATAGCTGCATAAAAAGTTTCAATCAGAAACTGACCATATATTAGCCTGCAATACTAACCGGAGTGGAGTTCCATGACTCGTAACCTTGAGAGACTGGCGGAGGAAGCAAGGGGGTTTGTCTTGGCATGGGTCCCCATGGAACAAGAGGCGTCTTCGCACGGATAATTTTCCGCGCATCTGGCTTGAAAAAACCGTCTGATTGAATTTGTGCCCGTTCCAGAAATTCCAATAACTCAGTTATGCTGCAATATACATTGGAGAATATAAGGCAACCTTACATTTTATAACATGCTGCATCCTTTCTTCAAAAAACCAAGGGTTGACAGCAGAAGCGTGCATTGCTGGGGATGACTTCATGCGAAAATAAAAATGCGCAGGGTCTCGCGCTCGAACATTGAAAATGCGTCGGATATTGAATAAGTGCTTGATCTTAGTTCATGTGAAAATAAAATGTGGGGGCTTTGCATAAGCACTTGGCTTTAGCTCAATCAGAAATAAAAGGTGCTGACGTTTGAATAAGTGCTGGGGCTCATGTAAAAAGGTGTTGGGCCCTGCACAGGTGCTTGGGTGCAATTCATGCGAAAATAAAAGGTGCCGGGACTGACATAGGTTCTCTGGTTTACTTTATGCAAAAATAAGGAGTACGGGGCATTGAAGAATGGCTGAGATTTAGTTCATGTTCACGTTGTAACAGATTTTGAGCTGTCGTTTGGGATTTACACGCTATGCACTTGTTTTTTTTTATCACATTCTGTCAACCTCTATCTTCATTTGAAACCTGTTACGCAGTGTTTAAAGAAACAGCAAATGAACAACTGGCCGTCTTTTACATGCCTAATCTGACTGATTAACACCCAGTAAAACACACTAACAAGAAATATACATTTAAAAAAAAATTAACCTAATTTTAATTTTGCGCATCAATTTCCATTAACCCCATCGTGACCATAAGGAACTCTTCTTAACAAAGAACTCCTCATGTTTTGCCCGGTAACAAAAAGTAAACCTTTTCATGGTTCTCTGAAACTTGAGAACAGCGAGTAAGCACAGCCAAGTGGTGTGTGTCCTGACCTCCTATCCAAGAGGACACACGATCGAACCATGTTTAGAATTTATGGACGGATTTGACATTTTAAAACAATCCATGATATTCATCCTGTTTTCCATGGGTTAATGACTGACAGAAACTAAATAATAATAAGTGTTTTGGCCTCATCAGAACCACTATGAATGCCTTATACGATAATTAAATGAATGCTTCCAGCAACAACAAAAAAAAAAAAAATGCAGTAGGTTAGTCAACACCCTGGCCTTTAAGTCAAGAAGGCAAAGATGCAGCATGAGGTCTCCATGAGTTACGCATTAACAACTTGTTTGCTCACGCCCTAACTGAATAATACTGAAAACTTGGTATTACGTACCTGTACATTCCATAACCTTGTTTATCACAATGATTCAAAATCCTGGTGAGCAATCCATTAGAAATATTTAAGTTTGTTATCTTTAGCAACTCGTCGATCTGCAATGAAATTAAAAATACTTCACGATGTAGTATTAACAAGAATTGACATTCGGTAATCCATTCAAATTTGTCGGAACAGATTAATCGAAAACTCATAAGCATGAGATTGAAGCACTGTAAATATGAGCATTACTGTTCAGCATCCTTGTGAAAAAATATGCCATTTGTAGCTGTCTGCATCCGGGGACACCATTTGATATTGCAAGATTGAACATGAGTAAAACGATGTTGATGGAATCGGACACAAACTAATGATTGTGGAGCTTACCAAAATAATTTCTACTGGCATTAACGTTAGATTATTAAACATTGCTAGACTTTACTTAATATGACTACATACATCAGAAGGAACAGAAGTCTAGAAAGAAGAGTGAGTCATTGCTAGGACTTCAATCGGGAATCCGTGGCAGGGACCTAGAAAACGTTCATAATAGGACAGAGCACATCCCCTTAGTACTGAAGAAGCTTGGTAGTCTCTCAAACAACCCTGGCGTTGGTCTGGTAGGAACTTTGGTAGCATCTGCATGCATTCTTGTTATCTATCGCAACTTTTTCTGTAATCTGGGCGATACCACAAAGCTTATATGACTGATAAAATCCATAAAGCATTTACAAGAACTGTTCACACTATACCAAATGTAAATTCCCACATAATTAGGTGTAGGGGCAAATTGTGTGGGAACTGCCATTTGGTATAGCGCGAACGTTTCGTGTAAGTAATTCGATATGCCAAAGTAAAATGAACCTTTTTTGATTTTTCAAAATCAATGAAGTCTTAAGAAATTTCTTGATATAAGCTCAACAAAATAATCTACAAGTAAACTATTGTCATCAATCCGTGCCTTTTTACCTGTTGTCTGGAGAGGGTTCCTCGTCTGTCTCGATCCAGTTCAAATGCTCTTCTGCGAAAAAGATCCAAATCAGGTTCAACGCCCAGTTCGCGTTCCAACTCCAAAACGAGACGAGCTGAGTCGCGCTCTACAAACAACGATCTGCCAAAAACAAGAAAATAAATTATTAAATAATAAATTGCATTCATAGAAAAATACATTCTTTGATTAATTGGGATAATCTTTGCTAATACAAATTTATTTCAAACTGGAGGGACTGAAATTAGTATCCACTGGTATTATCAGAACTTTTATCTGTCACAAATCATACCAATAGAAATTTACAAGAACAGTTCACACTATACCAAATGTATATTCCCACATAATTAGGTGTAGGGGGAAATTGTATGGGAACTGTCATTTAGTATAGTGCGAACTATAAAAAGGAGTAAATCACTCCCGAACTTAAATGGTCGGAACTGTGGAACCAGATGAAATGGATGAATGCAGTTTAGGAACTTTTAAACCAGTGTGCTAACGTTAAAAATAATGGCTACTTGTATGTCTGTCGTGTATACCTTAGGTAGCCTACATCCCAGTGATTAATAGTATTGGGGAAGGCTATTAGCCAGTTTATCTCATGTAAGTCACTGTTTAATCACAGCATGACCGCACTGCAACGAAACTTGTTCCCACATGATCAAATCATTCCCTGCCCGACAATAACAACGGCAACACGACAGAACACAGAAAGAAAGGAAAAAAAAACGCCGCGCATACAAATAGCTGAAAAACAGCTGTAGACATACACTTAAGGATTATACATGTTAGACATATACGGCATGTATCCACAACGAATTTTATATCCAAGCCAATTTTATTCCTCGCGTCCTAAAGCTCGATTTTCGGTTTTATGATTTAGTCGTTGTAGACAGAAGAATTAATTTCATTTCCAAATGCAAAAAAAAAAAACATAATACCAGAACACCAAATGTAAGATTAGGCTTATAACGTATTTTATTCTTGCAGGATGATGGAGAAACACTTCAGTTTTCCTTTTCTGTTAATAACTTTAAACATTTAATCTCTATTATAACTTCAAACAGCAAAAACTTAACAGGAATCCGTAACAAGTATTGTTTAGGCCCGCATTCCTTCATCAAGTAGGTCACTTACCTTGGCATAGTAGACATGTTATTCCGACTCAAACTATTATCCCCCAACCTAGAAAAAGAAACATTAAAGCCTTGAGATATGATTACAACATAATGGGAAAATCGCCGTAAAATTCAAAGAAAATTCGGAATACGTCCATCATAAGAAAAGGCCAGACGACTGTCTAACACGGCCAGTTGCCTAATGCTCCCAGGATTCAATGGGATAACTATCGAATACAAACTTGACTACAATAACGGTGTACGTCATTTATCATTGCTAGAGTGCAAATTGTATGCATGGTCGCGCGAAATATGGCCATTAAGCCAAATCGCCCAGATACATAAAGGCTTTTTTGAAAGAATGTTTTATTATTTTATATAAAAAATTCAGTTTGTTTGCATTGCATCGAAAATCCATGCTATTTTCACTCACATTTTTTCACTAAAATTTGTGAAAAAACATAGGGAGTATTCTGTTCAAGGAACCTTTCAATTTATTTGTGTGTTCAATCTAAACGATAAAAATTTGGTTGAGGTTTTCATTATGGTGCGCAGCCAATACTTTTTTCTTAGATTGCCCTCAAAGTGCGATCAGCTGAACTTTAAAAAGCTCACTTTAGGCCTAGCATGACTAAAACTCGAATTTGGGGTTAGCCTTTTTTGTAAATTTTACTCTAGATATTTACAGTATGTCACTAACTCAGTTGTTTCTCACTAACTCAGTTGTTTCAATGCCACAAAGTCATCTGTGTGAGTTTATTCAAGACCTATGCAAAAGATTAGCTTTTCTCTCCATATAGGAGATTTCTTTCATTCCAAGCTATGTTCAAATATTACAATACACTACGTGCATTACAAATTTGAACGTGTAGATAATAGTTCAACTAAACCAATGATGAATCTTACCCTGACCCATAGAGCCCTCTGACAGGAGGTGGAGTAAGTGGTTGTGGGGGTTTTGGTGTTGGGGGTGGAGGAGTGTCTTTGCACTCCATCAAAAAATGAATAAGCCTCATGTAGTCCACTGTACCAGACACTTGGGAAGTTGCAAAGCGCTCAAATAAAACATCCAAGATGCTCGTCCCAACAGGAAGCTAGAAAAAAAGAAATGCAAACAACAGGTATAACACAATAGAAAGGAGTTACACAGTTTGAAAACCTGTAACCATTTAATTCAGCACTTTATCATGCAAGCCAGTTAAGCTGCCAAGGTACAAAAGGACAGCAGTTCTCAGCTTAATTCGGCACTTTATCAAGCCAATTAACAAGGTGCAAAAGGACAGTAATTCTCAGCTTTTCTTCCAACAGCGTGAATATTGCTCATACGGAAGCAATCCGTTCTAGGGTCACAAGTACAATTCTGGGGGCCCAGACCATACCATTCACCTTGGGCCTCCTTCAAGGAAACTTTGAGTAATTTTATTTTCGGGTAATCGCAGTCTTTTTTTTCTTTTTTTTTTCTTTAGCCCACTTTATTTGTATTTTTCGTGTTTTTCATGTGCTGAATTTACTATTCAGGGGCATCGAAACTGTGTTTGGGCCCCCAACACTATGTGATCCGGGGCACTGCCCCCTCCCCCCACTACGGCCCTGACCTTTCCATTGTTTAACTACAGTAGCGGAGACGTGCCATCGTTGCTAAAAAGACTTTTTTTTTTTATAGCAGGAGTGATATATAGAAGTATCCACGTTAATATTAATGCCCATGCCCGTGGTTAATGTCTATGTCAATGTTAATGTCCATATCCAAGCCCCATCTGAGATCTCTCGTTCGTGGTTGCGACCCCATGTGGCCAGTTGTTGAACTGATCATTATAACTATTTTCATGTAAAAATTACGCTGGTCTGGTTTTTCCCTAATACATATGTGTCAAAAATATTAGTCGTGCTGTGATTGATCAAACCTATTGTGGCAATCTGCATCGTTAAGACGACTTTAAAGCAACATACGAGTTTCGTTTGTTTAAGCCAAGGCCGACTGGAGTAGAAATTGCGTTCCTCACCTCCCCGCTCCACGTCAGTGCTCGAACGAGCTGGGAAGTTCACGACTCTTAGCGATATTTTCAGAAAATGTGGTTCTAGCGACGTGAGCTGGACTGGAGCCGAGAAGCGAAACCTGTGGCTTCTGTTTCAGACGACCTTGTGAGTGATAGGTGCAACGTATTGACGTGTAAACATTTATAAACTTCTGGCTATAGCTGAAAATGCTTTTATGCTGTGATACTAACACGGCCCGAACTGAAGTGTTTTATTTTTATTTTTAGTGGTTTGACATTTTCTGTAACTAATTTGGGATCCATATTTATACTGTAAGAACTGTAAGTATTTCTTGCCGAGTCGCAATAGTTTTAAAGACTTACCAACAAACATACTAGCGATATTAAGCTCCTTTGGTCTGCATGCCATTAGAAAGGGTGAAGCGTTCGCCAGCCCCGCTACAGGGTACGTTCATGCACCGACTCGCCTTTGCATTCTCGCAGCTTCAGCTAGAGTTTAATAACGGCGTCGTTTCCATGGTAACAACGCTACATAGCTTAGCAAATCGGACATCGTTCAAGTAAACGCTTCCAGTCTTATAGTCCGTGAAAATAAAGATAAAAAATTCCTCATGACGAAACAATTTTCCCAGTCGCTTCTGAACTTATATTGTGGATTGTTTTCTTTGCGAGCCGATCGAGCTAAAACTGCCGTCATGTTGAATTTTCGGATGATTTCTAGTTCTAGCTGCGAGAAATGCGAAATGTATAATGAATACATCGAGTTCTCCTTCTGGCATATAGTATACGAGTCAATAGCCACGGTCATTCACTCGCAGTCGGTGTCTGTTCTATGTTAAGCTCGGCAAGTTGCGCAAGCGTAGAACGAAAAGGTCCCGGGGTATGTTATCGATCTGCCGGAGTATAACCGAAGATTCCGGCTATAGTCACCTAGTTTTACCCCGCTAGGTCGATCAGACGCTGGCTCTTCTACCTTCCACCAATAATAAGCGAGGATGAATATAACATGCTCATGCAATCTCCTCCTCGTAATAGAACTACGACTGACTACATAGAAGTTGTTGGTCTCACTCCCTGGCGCCAAGTTAAAATCAATCTAATGATCATTTTTTTATGGCGTAAGTGAAGCCATGAGCCGTCATGTACCAGCCTGTGTGAAAATTAGACGAACCGAGAAACGATCTGCTAAACTGGATCGGGGTGAAAAATTACGCAGGAAATTCGATGAAGTTCGAAAGGGGTGGAGGAGGACGGTAAATTGCTAGGTAAATTCGATGCGGATGAAATTCCACCCGGTTTACGTTGAATGGGAGCGAAAGATTGCTTGGTAAATTTGATGGGGTAGAAATACCACTTAGTAAACCTAATGGAGGCGAAAAATTTGCCTGATGGGGCAAAACCCCTGATGGGGGCCAGCCCCTCCCAGAAAATTTTTTTCCGGCCTTGCTATAACCCCATGCGCGCGTGGAGATTATACAGGAAAAAGAGCCTGAAAACAAACAGCTTAGGATTCGTGGAGACCCAAACAATGTGAGCAAGTACAGTCGAGTGGTGTGAGGGGTTAGCTACCAGCCAAGAGGACGCCGGATCGAATCCCAACACCAATCAAGGATTCGTCTGATAATGCTAAAGAGTTAGAAACTTGATTAGTATTGACAGTGGGTCATAGTGGTTAAGCTGCGGCAGGGTGCAAACTAATTGCCTGAACAAGCTAATCTGGTCGTTAACTAGATAGGGGAATCTGGCAAAGTCCCTCCCAGTCCTTCCCCGCCAGGGTAGTGTGACGGCCTACCAGCCTTTTTTGGCGGCTCGTGATTTGCGGTCGAAACCCTGGGTTTACCCTCCTCTTATAGTATTCTTCCTCCTCTTAATCATCCACTTAGGTCCAATAGATCCATTTCACACGCACGAGCCACATAAGGTTACAACAAATTTATTTTCAAAAAAGTTCATCGGTGCTGCAACGGCAGCCTATTTTAAATATTTAGTAAGACTCTGTATCATTTTGAGCGACTTACTTTGTATTTGAATCCGACGAGTGTCAGGTTTTTGGGTGTTGCTAATCCTCTTTCGAGAAGGTCTCGTTCTTGCAGGTCGTTTAGCATGGCCCACAACTGCCTTTCGTCGTAGGACTTTAACGCATTATAAAGCTCTTTTCGAAGTGTATTTTCATCTGGCTGGGAAGACTGAAACCAAATCAACACTGTTAATAAACAATTCTTGTCACGTGGTGTATGAAAAGTCCCTTTAAAAAGTCCCTCAAAAAGTCATGCTCCATTTTTCAGTTGAGGCACTAAAAATGCTTTATTTTTCCTATTTCCAAAGGCTGAATTCTACACAGTGTACATAGTGAGAAGAAAAACTAGGCAAAATTTCGAATCCGGGTCATGCCACTCTGAAGAAACGTAATCACATAAAGGTGGTTTCCTGCACTACGTTATTTCTAGTGTATGATTTTTGGCTGTCTGGCTTGTTTCCCTCTTTCCTTTATTAAAGATCATTCTTAAATTCATCACTGCTGGTCAAGTGGTATATACCGTTTCGCCGAATAAAAACATTCTTTAAAAATTTAACGTTGGAGAAGTTAAAGATGCTTTCCTAATTGGAAGGAACGTGTGATTAGTTACGGTTTTGAATGTTGTATGTTTAGTCGCAGCAAGCGCAGCAGCGCGAGCGAGGCACGTAATTTGGAAAAAAAAATTATTCAGCAAAACGGGATTCGGCGAAACGGTCGTACACCTTAAAATCACTGGTTAGCAAGTTTAAATTACCGTGGCCAATACCACTTAGTAGGTTAAAAGACCGAAATTCCCTTCATCACAATTTCATCGCGTTGCCACGTCAACATGGTATCTGAGTATAGTAACTCGACTTTTGACCGAGTCATCAAGTTTGCCCATGCACCAGAAATTTGGAATCAGGCCCCAATGACCTGGACTCACCAATTTTTGGATCAGTGGGTAGCAAATAAAAGAGACCCTTTCATGGGAATTAATAAACGATCGTAATACGTTGTTTGTTGCAGAATTAGAACTTACCAAATTTCCAGTAAAAGAATTGAACCTTGATCTCCAATTGAGATCATCCAAGGAAGTGGTGGATTGTTGAGATATGGGTGGCAAAACTGGCCAAACATGCGTCAAGTCTTCGCCCACCAGGGGAGCTGAAGTTGGCTTGGGCTGAAAGTAACAAATATTTATTAAAAAAAGCTTAGTAGAAATTTAATATCGCCTTTAACCCTTAGGTGGCGTTTTACGCAAACAACAAGATTACATGGTGACCGAATGCATGATTATTATTAGACAAAGGAGGTGATTGGAGAACAGTGGCGTAAATAAATATTTTTCTGGGAGAGGGGTCATATTTTACCCCCCCCCCCCTAATTTACACCCCTGCTAGAGAACGAACGACTACTTTACTTTTATTGTAGGATTATTTTTCGTTGCTTTGCGAATGCATGGCTCCAGCAAAACAAAAGTTTAAAGGAAAATTGCGAAGAAATAGATTATTTCCAAGGATTTTTCGCGCATCCTTGGGTCGTCATCCCCCCCCTCCCCATTTATGCCACTTGAGGGGGTAGCTTGGTTCAAAATGGTGAAAAAGGTGAGTAAAATCTCGTAAAGCTGACTGGTAAATACAAGAAGACAACTAGTAAATTCTGTCGATGAATCTTGTATAGTTAATAATAATAATAATAATAATAATAATAAACTTTATTGCTAGCAACAGCAAAAGGCGAGGGGAAGGACCAGTTACGGCTACTAATACCCCACCCAATAAAATGGTATAATGAATGGTTAATGAATTGACCAGGTTCGTGTCATGTCAATGAATGAGACGATGGTTAGGTTAGACACCGAGAAACGCCCACTGGAGGGCATGCCAAGCTTTATATACGTTCTGGTAATGGTACGTACGAGCACCTTCAGGAAGTTGCGCATATTGATGAGACAGGTCTGGAGTGTGCAAGGTGCACCAACAGGGAAAGGCAATTAATTGATGAAAAAGGTTGGGAGTGAGTGCAAGGTGCACCACCTGAGAATGGCTCATATAATATTGATGTGACAGGTTGGGCGTACGGCAAAGGTGCACCACCTTCACTGCAGTTAAAAAACTACACTGAATAATGCCAAGAATTTGATTAATACTGAGTAATACTGATAGTCAATCGACCATCAAATTTATCGATTTCGAGAACTGTGAAAAGGTTTAAAAATAAGAAATTTTTTAGTACCATTTTCAGACCAAAAAATAACAAAATTAAAAAATAAAACAACGGCTGAAGAAGAACTCAAGCAATCTTGTGTACAACTTCAAGCATTACTAATGAAATACTTTTACTTACTGGCACAGCTTTCTCTTTATCTTCTTTTTTCTTTTCACTGCAAAACACGGAGTAAAGAAAAATTAAGATCTGAATCAAAGAATACTTTCTTAAACTCAACAAACATTTCAGTGACCAGTGACATCAAAAGTGCGCGATTCCAACAAAAGTACCGGAGCAAAATGGCGGCCAACGACGCGAAAGTATTTTCAGAATTTTATGCAGTGGCAGATCTACCCGGGGAAGAGGGGAGTGAATGGGAGTGGTGCCCCCCCCCCCCCCCCCCACTTAGAGGTCCTGTAATGATCCACGAATTACTTATTAAGGTAAAGGGTTCTTAAAATGACCTTACGTGAATAAAGAATAAATCAGAAGGTAAAGGGTTAACAAAGCAAACAGTCTACCTTAAAGACTGGCCTTGTCAGAATACAAGATACAGTTTTCTGAGAAAGAAAAGACAACTTCTCTAACTGGGACTCGAACCCAGGACTTCCCACCGATCACACGTCATTTGGTGACACTAAAAGCCTATATAAACACGACAATTGGCCCCTTCCATCCACATCATACACTTACTTAATAACAAACAGTACCATCAGGGGATAAATTTGAAGCGAGGTCCGGGGATCCGCCTCAGTCGGTGGGGCAAACTATAAAAAGCAAAAAAAAAAGGTTCTCCGCTTCCCTCTCCCACAACCCACCACCATAAATTCCTTTTGCGTTATACCACCGTTGTTAAGGACATTGTTAAGCAGTTCAATATCGTCAAATAAACACGTTTAATAGTCGAGTCACCTTCTTTTAGATTAGCGGAAATGCATTAAGTGACGACAAACGTCAACATTTGTTAAATGCTTTAATGTAATCAGAGACGTCAGGAAGGATAAAGTTGGAGGGGTGTAAACCAGAAATTTACCGGCATAATTTTCCAACTAACAAAAAATTTATGTAAATTTTCCGACTGATTTGTCGACTGACCAAAAATTATGTAATTTTGTCAACTGGCCCAATTTTGGGGGGGGGGGGGCGGGGTCCCCGCACCCCCCCCTCCCATAAAAACGTCCCTGAATGTAATAATCTTGGCGGAGAAAAACTGTACGTTCGCTATCTTTAGACGGCCAAAAAAAAACCATCTCGAAGAGCCGATGAGCCCGATGCACCATCAGTGACGTCACAATGAGATATCGGAAAACTAATCGTGCCTTTATGAGCAACTTTGATGATTTCTGGCGACAGCTGTTAGTTGAGACTACGAAAGTGAAGAAAGAATGCACGTTGTCACTTAATAATAGAATTGTTTATGAGGCCAGTTGATTGCAGCACCCCCTCACGCATGCGCTTTGCCGCCATTGTGTTAGCCGGAAGCAGCAAAGGAAGCAGTGATGACAAACGATAATCAGCCTGGTGGTCGCGACGACCTGGCACCTTTCATTATTATGCTGTTTAGGTCGGTCCACTCAGTACTGAGCAGCAGAGCGAGAAACAGTGAGAGATGTTTGCCAGATGAATCTCAAGATTTACTTCTTGTTTTCACGTTATTTTACGCAGGAGAAAATTAGCTTTCTATGTATGTTTTCCATGACGATGACTTGCATTTTACATTTTTTTTTGCATGTTTTGAATCCCGTAAAAGGTTGTAAATTTTCGACAGAAAAAGCTAACAGAGCTTATTCTCGCTTTACTGATTAAAAAAAAATCTGGAATTTTCGACACAAAGTGGTGTGCACGTCTTCTTCAGATGGAACACAAATCACAGTTCACGGGTCCTGAAAAAATCACCAAAATATTTAGCTATTACTTGTTAATATTGAACCTAGTCTGGCTTCTAACTTTGATAAAGATACGAAACCATCCACAAAAAAATTCTCTTCACTCCAGAACTTTATTTTCTTAATCCCAAGTTGAGCAGCTGAAATTATCAATATTATGAAGACTAGACCGGGTAATTGGGCACTTGGTATTGACAAAATGTCAACCAAACGTATTGAACCAGTTCGGTCTATACTTTCAGAGCCATTATTTAGTTCGTTTACGCACGAGAATTTTCAAAAACCGGACCGGAGGAGGAGGCGGAGGCGGAGCGGCTAACAATATGAAAATGTAACAATGCTGCAACTTGTAACAATGGTACAATAAAAACACGAGACGCACAAGATGGATTAAAACTCACTCGAACAAAATGGAACGATGCTTGGGCACGGGGAAAGTAATATTGTCGTCGTATCTTATCAGAGTTAGCATAAAATAATTGGAATTGGAATTAGAGTTAGCATTGTCGGCCTTCCAGCTCTAACCAATGTGAAACGGTGTCGGTGTTCGCTCAAATCTTCAAAACGACCAAAACGACTGAATGACTTATTTAGTTCTTCAATGCGGGCTTCGGGAAGCCAGTCGAATTGTTTCCGCGATTGTTTGCCGCGATATTGCATCTTCCTGCAACAATGCAAAATCAACTGCCCATCAAGATGACACATGCTAAATCTAGACACAAGCTAGTGCGTTGCCGTAAAATAATAGACATGAGACGAAGCTTGGTCGGAACATGAACCTAATTATACGCATTTCTATAACGCTCAGTTTTATCGCAAACAAAATTGGGTGGACAGTTTACATACTGTACAAATGATAGACCAGGCCGCACAAATTAGAATAAAAAGGAAGGGAAAAAAGCCAACAAATTAACTGAACAAAAAATATTAGAGCTCGTATCCCCATACTCAGAGCCGTGAAGGTACACGAATAAAAACGGATTAGAGTTCACTCGAACGCAACGAACTATAATTTGAACTCCAATTCGCAAAACGTTAACCGACAAACACACACACACAAAATAGACGCCATAAACAGCAAAACGCTATAAAATTAAAGATAAAAATGCATGCACAAAATGAACACGTAATTACTCAAACGAACTAGAAATAACCACCTCAAACGACCTTCAAACACAAACACAGGCAAAAAACTGCCTTAACTAGGATGTTAGGTTAGGTTGGGTCTTGGAGTTACCATTGATGGGCATTTAACATGGAACGAGCATATCAAAACATTTCCGAAGCTGTCGAGGATTGATGCTGTTTACTTGCTACTAATTTTTAGATTATTTAAAAATAGCTTAGTGTTTATCTAAATACTTATTTTTATCTGTACCTGGGACGGTTTGTCTTCATACTTTTCATTTTTCGTGTAAAATAAACCCTTTACTGTAAATGCCCATGAGTGGTTCGTAAGCGAGAACGATGGTGTAACAGCAAGTGAAATTTGCGTCGAAAATTCTCGCCCCCCCCTTTTTTTTTTATCAATCACGTTGCCAGCTTTTTATCAAAAATCTGTATTTTCATACTCGCATATCATCCTTTGAAACCAATAAATGTTTTCCATAAAGTTGTTGTTTTTGAATTTACTGCATTTGTCCTTTTTCCAGTGATTTCATAAATACGTGCTTTTTTATTTGTATTTAAATAGGAGATTATTAATTCCATTCGTCTCCATAAATCAAATTCGTCTGTTTAGTTGGGCTTCATAGTTCAAATTAATATTCAATTTGAAACTTCGCATTACGATAAAATGAGCTTTTGTTTTGGCAAAAAAGAATAAAAAAACCATGTTGTCATTGTTATTGTTTTAAAATGGGCCATGGACGACAAAATGATTCATTAAGACAAAAGAGCTTTTGTTATGAGCTACGACCAATAATTAGACATCGATTTAGACAGAGCCTTTCGTTTTTTCTCTGCTCCATAAACCTAATTGCGCTGTTTTCTGAAGGCCTCTCTGCCTTAGTTGATTTGAACTGATTACTACTGACATGAGTGTGGACATTGGAATAAATTATGGTGTCTCGTAATTTTCGGCTCTCGTTAGGTCCCACTAGTGCATTTACATACTATTGGATGGCGCCACCGTCATTTTTGCATGCAAATTAATGGAGACCATACGTAAATGACGTTGCACAAATTTTACCATTTTTTTTGCTCCCTTCCCGTCACACTCTGTTACAACCTTTCCACCCTCTCCCCCAACACAAAATGATGTCACCAATGTCGAACCGCCTCTCCCTTCTTTCCCAATGAAGAGGGAAAATGTGGCTACTTTTTTTCTCGTGAAATTCGTAATGTTAGTCCACATGTATCCTAATTTCTGATGACATTTTTTGCTCTTTATCCCGTAGTTTGATATAGTTATTCCAAACATCAGGAGAGAGGGAATTTGGATAAGGTGCATTTGATCGGACGTGTCGTTTCCTCCCTAAATGGCCGCTAAAGGGGGGGAGGAAGTGTTAAGTGCAGATGATGGTCCCTTAACTCGTGTGTACCGATCCACTATTTCTAGTGTCTATACTAAATATATTTCTAGTGTCTATGGTAAAACTATTTCTCGTGTCTATGGTAAAACTGTTTTTAGTGTCTATGCTAAAATCATTTCTAGTATCCATACTAAAACCATACAATTCAACT
>JAHWFP010135959.1:0-29696 GCA_023313725.1 Lithobius niger | reverse complement strand
ACAAGGGGACCCATCAAGAGGAGAAAGGGACAAGGGGACCCATCAAGGGGAGAAAGGGACAAGGGGTCCCATCAAGGGGAGAAACGGACAAGGAGACCTGTCAAGGGGAGAAAGGAACAAGGGGACCCATCAAGAGGATAAAGTTAGAAAGGGAAAGGGGACCTGTCAAGGGAAGAAAGGGAGAAAGGGACAAGGGGACCCGTCAAGGGTATAAAGTCTAAAAAAAACGTTCACCAACTGGAAGAAAAAGTTAATTTTGAACCTCAACACGACATTTCCAGCAGTCAAAGTTTCTAAAAGGGCTGTATCTCCATTGACCTTCTTCCCCCCGCTTTCTTCTCCATCATGTAAGTTTTTATAAGATATTAACGTTATTTCTAGTATCCTCCGATGAACACTTCTTTAAAACTACTTACTAAAAATGTTTTAGCCCCATGGGGTATATTGGACCGAATGTTCAACGTGTTGATGTTGTGAAGGGCATGGACTTAGCTTTTACATCAAAGTTATTCTGCCATCATGAATCATAAATTTCGATCCAAAGATCGTTTAAAGACCACTTCTTTGAATGTTTTCAAGGACATACTTTACGACATGGCTCGTTTTCCACATTATTGAGAACCTGTCGATGCGAAATGCTATTTTTAAATTAGTCCAAAGGATATTACCTACACTTAACTAACCTTAATAGGCATAAGAAAAGCTTACTTTATGTAGTGGGGTGGTCAGAATATGTTTGGACTTTTGGGCGGTTTTATGTAGGGTCTTCTGAGGGAAAGGGTCATCAAAAATGTAATGGTAACATTTCCAATTCCTCCGCACACCCCCCCTCCCACTCCCCAAGACGTAAACAATAACGGGTTCTAAACCACGCCCAAAAGTTCGAGCAACATGTCCGCAAAACGCTGCGAATTTTGCGAATGAGTTAAATAAAAAAAAACACCTAACCCAAAAAAGTTGATACAAAAGGTTTTTTCAACTGGTACAGGATGCTCCACTTGGTAAATACTAAAAAGTCGAGTTTAATCTGACCACCGGAAACGGGTTATTTCCAAGATGCCGTCCAAGATGGCCACTGCGAGTTTAAAACGGATATATCTCAAACACTATTCAAGTAGGAAAGCGGTTTTGGTGTGTAATCCAACATTTTTCTTCGGCAGAAGAAATCCGGCAGAATCAGGTAAATTAGTATCAGTTAATTACTTATTGTCAACTAATCATTACGGTGTTCCAAAGATTGAAATAAACTCACGAAAATTTACGGAAAGAGCTTATTGGTTGTTGTTTTTCATCGGATGTTGGTTCTGCCTAAGACGGTATGGTAAACTGCGTTTACCGGACAAGCAGATGTGATATAGTCGGGTACTTACATGCCTCTTGGGAAGTGAAACATCAGTACCAACTTACACAAATATTTATTTCACCTTCACCGGTTAAACCTGTTCTTTCACTGGCTCACAGATTCGATATATCTCCCGATCTAATGTTCAATACGGTAGGTTATAGTAGCACTTTTTAATTTTTCCCGAACACCCGTACCGAATAGTCCCAAAACTATTATTCTAAATACCCCTAATGTAAAATACTCAAAAATAGAAACACTGCCTGAATTCAATCAATTTATTCATACACCTTCTGCTTTCAAGTTAAATTACACACAAATGCCAAAATACGATTTTATCCCAGAATAATTTTAACCCTACATTTTGAAAACACAATACTAAATTATCCCAAATTAACAAATTTCAAATTAATAACCAAAACACCCTATTTCCTATTTCCCACACAAAATCATACAACGCAATAAAAAAATTGCTTCCTAAATCAGTACAGCATGGACACTAGTTAATATCCGACTCTCCATTAACCTGTATTTCCTTTGGTGAAGCTGCAGATTCTGCCTCCCTGCCCGGGAAAAACACACTCGCGAAACTCAACTCTAAGTTCGTACCCAAAAAATATACTTTTTCCACGATTTTCAAGAGTTCGATTTCTCCTCAATTGTTCAATCACGAATTGCCAAAGTCTAAATTTCACTGCCCAAAGTTCGAAATCTCCTGCCACAAAGTTCTTTCCCATCCACGAGACCACACCACGACCTGACGCGAAGCCCCGCAAGGCCTATCCTATAGGCCGAATTTCAACCTATGCAACTCATGTGAACTAAGACAAAGGAACCCTCTAATCTCAATCCAACGATGCCCGAATCCAAATCTGCTTCTTCTCAACTCCAACTCTGATGACCGACTGTCCCCCTCGAACCAACTCGAATCTCGCGCATCGGGTCGTCTCGTGACGTCACGATTTTAATGACGTATTCATTTAACCAACCAATCCAAAATCGCTTGTGTTATAATTCCCTCTGTCCGCTACTGCTCTCTGGCGGCAAAATCTAACCCTTTTCACACCATTTCATCTCATTTCCTATCGGCGGATGTTGCTAGCTCCATCCCTTTGAAGTTTAATCCTCTCATGCCAAAAAATAAAAACAAAAAGTCAACTGCTGGGTGCGACTGCCGGGCAGGAAAATCGGAATAATCTGCAAAATTCGATAACTCAAGACACAGGACACAGAAATGCGGTCTTCACCAAACTATTGCAAACAAAATTCGCTTTCCAGCAACATGTAACACCACAATGAAATAATCATTTTTGCCAAAGTTATCATAACGCCTTACATAGGACATTTTCCCTAAAAATTTCAAAGCTTTCTAACAAATTTTTACATTAAAATATTGCGGAACATTCATTTATTCTACTGTGTTTTGGATGCACGACCCTGGCCTTTTAATTTAGGAAAAAAAGGGGATTTTCTTAATTAATCATCGGTAATCAATTTTTCTAGTCACTAACTATGAATGGGTAACTCATATAATCTTATCAAACTATTTCGGAAGTCATTCGACCTTTAATAAACGTCATTTCTTACTGAATTCCGGTTTTTTGGGCGAAAACCGCAAATAGGCCTAAAAAATCGTATGTCCAAACACACACACTAACACAACTCAGCACAAATGAAGACAATGGAACACAAATGAAACCAAGCACAAAGGAACACAAGGCCATTTTAAAGGTGGAGTTTCACATACTTCACTCATAACCAGTTTACTATATTTTTAGTCATTCAATTCAGTCATTAAACAATCGAATCGGAACCAAATCAATATGCTAATAATAAAAAAAAATGTCTGATAACCATTGAGCAACAAATATGTCCCATGAGGGGATAAAACGTTTTAAAATCTTATTAATTACACCTGGTCATTCCTTTTAAACCAATTTTGCTTAATTTATAATTTAATTTACAGATATACATCTGCTATATACTCTGATATACTCTGCTGAAACACACAAGCTGTAGTGCAGAGAAGCCAAACCGCAACTTTTCTTTTTCGAAATTTATTTGTATAACTTTGAACCAATTTATGTTGTGTCTAGCATTACTAGTGGTTAAACTATTTTCACGCCAAACACCACATCAAAACTCCATTTATCTGCACACAAGGTGTTGATTTCTGCTTTTGTCCTTTTTCACACTTTTAGTTTAATTTTCGGCTGGCAGTCGCCAAGCGCTGCACCTATACTTCCATTTTTCCTATTCCTTTTCGACTTCCGTTCGGCCACTTGCAAGCAAGATCGTCTCCCACTTCACATAAACAAAGTTAAGTGCTTTCACCCTTTTCTCTTCGCTCCAAACCACGCAAAGCAAAACGTTATGCATCGAAAAGGATCTTTTGTCCACCAAGATTATTAAATTCAAATGAATTATTTCCATGAGTGCAATATGAGCCAACAAATACAAACTATTATCGGTTTTTGTTAAAATCAAAACTGCCAAAATTAACCAATAAAATAATTAATGATCATTTTAAAGAATTTAAACATGGCGACTATTTAGGAATATACTGTCACTGGCTGCTGTTACCAATTACTATTATTTTGACCATCATGCCGCACCAAGGATGGAATACCAACTTGCACAGAACTCTCACCAACTTGCAAACACAAGCAAACAAATATCACATGTAAGACAAACGTATGGAGCACAAAACATATGGCATAGGCCTAAGGTGTACGACCTATTTTTTTGATACAATTCCTTATAGCATTGGGTGTAAACACGTAGGTGGAAGTCCCGAATTTTGGAAATCTACTTCAATTTTAATTTTAGATAAAATAAGGTTTAATTCTTAAAATATTTTTTTCTTCTTACTATTCGTCATGAATTTCGGTAATTAATTGATTTGTTACTATTTTATATGCAACTTTCAAACTTGGAATCGATGAACACAACCTTCCAGCAGAGGAAGGTCGAGTAATCAAAGCAATTGTTTCATTCTACAACTTTCAAACGGAATTCCATCTCTGTATTTGGTCATGGTTTGAAAATCTTTGCAGATTATACCACCCCTAACAGGGTATTAAAAATAGCAGTAGAACGTCACTACTGTACGTATAAATGTTTCCCTTAACCTCTTCAGAAAAAAAAGATACTAACTTTCAGTCAAGCCTAATTATATCCGTGAGACGAAATCGTGACATAATTGTATAACGCAATCACTTATTTCACAACAGGGGTGGCGCGCCACAGAGGGGGGGGGGGGGGGGTGTCCCCCCCCCCCCCCCCCTGTCGGGGAGTAACGAAGAGTGTCGTCGGGGAACAGCCCGAAGTCTACATGACGACATATTTGTAAAAATTTGGGGGGGGGGAGCTCAAAATTGAATTTGCCGATTAGTTTGCCAGTAATCCTACTGTTGCTACCTCATCATCTCCATAACTTTAGAGCTGTCTTAGTTCATACAGAAACGTCAACTAAATATGTACAAAACAAGACTTGTTAAGGATTACTAAGTTTTCGTCGTTTGAAATCATGATTCCAATGAACTGAGCGAAAATCGTATAGAGTAAGAGGTAAACTGAAAATAAATTTGCTGCGTTAGACCATCAACGGCATGCTTTAACAGGCATCTTAGTTACGAGATACGTTTGGGATGCCAACGCCTTACTAGTTATCTCTAAAAGGAGAAAGCCCGATTTAAAAAGCCCAACGCACAACCCGAAATTTGTGAGTCACACGGACCCCAAACAAACGGAGCAATAGCAAGCCAATGGTCAAGGTCCCGGCCTCCCAACCAAGAAGACGCCAACACAAATTCAGCGTCTAATCAACAGAAGATTTAAAAAAAAATTCACTGTGCTCATAAATGGCCTTGTACTTTGAGGGCCAACTGTGTGTTCTTGCTATAGCGTCAGCTAAATTTGTACGGAACAAAACTTGTTAAGCTTTCCTTCCAAGTTTTCGTCAGTTGAAGTCTGATAACAAAAAAAAAACGAGCAAAAAATCTGAAGACAAAGTTGGCGGTTTGGTTTGCTAGTAGCCCTTTTACTCTTAGCCCATCACCACCGTGATTTAAAACTAATTCTCAGTTAATTCAGGAACGTCAGCTAAATCTTCCGTTATTTTCTAAAGTAAGCAACAATACTTTTCAAACCTAAATTATTCAGTGTTATTTAATTTAATAATATTTAAAACAATTTTTAATTAATCAGTTAATTTAGTTTGTAAATAAAATGTATAAAAAAAAAAACAGAATTTTTGTCACAATTAGGTTTTTACGACCGCTCATGCTAAAGAATGTTAACGAAAAAACATCCGAAATTTGCTTAACATGAATGTGGTGCAAAAGTGACTCTGGAAGCCAGATGACAATTAATTAATTCCATTGGATCCCTTGGGTCGTAAAACAGCCTACAAGGTTAAACACGAAAACCAGCTTGCTACATTTAACAGTGTTTGAGATATTTTAAGCTTCTGACAGCCATCTTGGACAAATTTAATCTGACCCTTTTCCGGTGGTCAAAATAAACTCGACTTTTAATGTTATTTTCCCATAGCAAGTGGAGCCAGGAGCCGTTGAAAAACATTTTGTATCAATATTTTTGGGGGTTCAAGTATGCGTTGACCAATCTGTTTAACTGCCAACTTACCTATACTATACGTATACCGTTCGATCCAACCTGCTGTGAACTGCTGTTTGGCTGTGCATGTTTCGTCCATTTATACCAATGAAAATATTATTTATTATAGTAGTTTACGATGAATTTCGGAGTCCAGACCCAAATTCAAGCTGCATCCTTCCACAAACAATTTAATTGGCGTCGACTCGGATCCACATACCACCCGCACAAATGGTCAAGGCGATAAAATTCAGTTCGTTCGTTCTGAGTTGGCCACCTGCACAATCGTGTCATCAGAATTCGACTATATAATCAGCAGCATTATGTTACATTACTTTTAGAGTCGATCAAACAACAAAAACTGGGTACGAAACTTTCGATAAACAACACGAAGGTATACTATGACGGTTGTTATCCTTTCAGTTACGAAAGAGTTCAGGTGATTTCCTCGAAGTTATATATACGTTAGTCACTGGATTCGAACCTGCATTGACTTGGTTTAGAGACGAGGACGCTGGCCACTGGGCTGTACTTGCTCGCTTTGCTCGGGGTTTCCGGGGACCCTCCCACAAAGTTTGTGAGGTGCCTAGGGCTTACTTTTTAGCCCATCTTGTAGATGCCTCCTCCTTTTTTTTAAGACGCCATGACTGAAAGAGTTAATGATGAAGGAGAAGTCTTAGTTAGTAATTCAGGTCTAGGGGCCACAATTACTTGGCGAGCTAGTAATAACAAACAAACAGTCATCCATAACATAACCTAACAGAATGACGTCAAGAAAAAAAACTAATATGACCCAGCAGGCGAACAAAAGTCTGCCAAAGGTTATAAAGTTCATCAAAATGTCTCTTGAAGGTTTAAACTGATGCAGTCTTCACGACGTGTTCCGGAAGGCAGTTCCAAGTTGTAATGGGTCTAAACCAGATGGATAGCTTTCCACAGTTGGTTCTAACCCTTGGTTTCAAAAAGGAGCAGCAGTGATCTTTCGTTTTAGGCATTTCGTTCACGTTTCTCTGAAAGAGTGAGACAAGTCGGGGCATCCGAACGCACACATAATGTTAAGCGATTGCATTGCCTAAAAGCAAGGGGTGCATAGATTAAGGACGGAAAAGCCAAAGGCTCAACAAGAGTTATATAAATACAGATGCAAACCTATTTACGATGCCTTTTTAGACTTATATGTCAGAACTGCCTGAGTGGGGAATCGAACCCACCACCTTTGAACCCAAAGCGGTAGGACCTCGGCCTTTGGTTTCAAAGGTGGTGGGTTAGATTTCCCGCTCAGGGTGTCTGTTTTGTCATATAAGTCCAAAAGGCAACGTAAATAGGTTTTCATCTGTATCGGTTGTATAGATTTACACCACGTGCTTGAGCTCTGTGCCGCGACGTCACCTTGAGTTAGCCATTGACGAACGAGAACAGCAGCTGTTTGGCCGTCTGACTGGAGTAGCCCAGCCACGTAATAAGTGCGTCACGACAGAGAACCTGGTTTTGGAGTGTTTGGGATTGGAGTTATGCAAGGAAGAAAACTAAGTAGCTTAGCTTGCACGGTCATGAAAGTGCGTAAATCCAATGCTATAAAAGAAAAGCCAAGGGCAGTTGCGTAAAAACACGCTGAACTATTTTATATCTCGTCTTCCTCAGAGTTAAAAGTTAAGAGTAAAAATCTTGTTTTACAACTCTTCGGATCGACTCCAGCATCGCTGATTACACCACTTGTTTGTTTCGAAATATAAGTTGAGCGTATTTTTATGCAAGTGCGCTTGGCTTCTCTTATATTGCTAGTTGACCTGATAGTGCCAAGGTATTGATTGATTCATGATCATTTTGTGCACTGGGGAAATTTGTTTCCAAATTAGGCTTCACTAGGTTTTCTAGGTACACTACGGATTGCTTAGAGGGTACTGACAGAAACAAAAAAGGCAACTTCAAATATCAGCTTAATAGACAAATAACTCACTTCTAAAAATCCCAATTACTCAGCTGAGCGAGAGCTGTATACAGTATTTTATTACCTTTATTCACAGAGTAAAAACCTACTCTACCGGTGCTCCACAGTGCAGTGCGTCGAAGTAGTTTCTTTCATACATCAAAGCTCTCTTGCAGGATCGGACACAGAGGGGGTGGGCCTTTCTGGGAAAGTGAAAATGAAGCCCTTTTTTCCCAAAAATTTAGGAACTTTTTTTGCTGAAACATCCCCAGATTGCTATGCATTGTTTGTTAATTGCGACCATTTGTTCGCGTTTGTTTACACTATTGGAAGCCCCGAACTATAGAATGGGCCTTCTGTTGTGAGGGCCTCCCCATTCCCGGGTGGACCAATCCGACACTGCTCTCCCTGTTAGTAAATTTGAACCAAATCAGAACAAGCCGGCGTACCGTAGCATTTGCGCTCTAGCTTAACAATTGCTGAGGTTTTGGTTCTGTTCATGTTCTGAATCGAAAAAAAAAATAATTATCGAAGAATTCAAACCTATACTCCACGTAGGTGATTGGTTTCAACATGACAGCCATTGCAGAATGATGAAAATCATCGTGCATTCATTAATTTGAACACATTAACTGCTACGTCAGTATTTTTAATCTGAGTATAATCTGAGCATAATAAACATATTTTCAAAACTGCGACCATTTTAGGTTGAGGGAGGCCAATGTGTAGGATTCGTATAGTGTATACGCACGAGACATAAGATTCGGGTTCGTATGTAATGCTTTACTAAAACAAAGTAACTGACATCAATCTGACATCAATGGTTGGTTATGGAGGCTATAGAGTTAAACTGGATTAGTTTTCTCTTTCTCGCATGTTACCAGGGGCAACGGCCGTGATAGAATTGTCAACCATTTTTTTTAACTTTGGCGGCCAAAAAGGGTCCAGAGAGTCTCCACCACCCGCCCCCCCCCCCCCCACTGAATTAATTATACAGAAATAGGCAAGCTGCAATTTCATTAGTTTATTTGATGAAACCCAGTTTAAAGCAATTAATTACCAAGGTGCATGTCATTTTTTTTAATAAAACCAGGTTTTGTAAAATACACCTTTGCATTAAAAACCATAAATATTCAAAACTTCACAAAACGTAAATTTCAGGACAAAAAAATCGAAATTATGTAGAAAAATCAGTAAAACGTAGGAAAATCTAAATTATGTTCACTTTACGTTAAAAATGGCGTTAAATACGGCAAAGTTTCGCAAAGCATAAATTTCCGGTAAAAAAATCTAAAGTGATGTAGAAAGCCTCTGGAAATGCACAATATGCTACAAAACAATGTCCAAAAAAATTGGCTGTCAAAAAATATTTTTATGCAAAATATTTTCTAAATAAAACTTGTGGGAGTCCCGCCATGCATGCACCGCGCCACAGGTGGGAAAAAGGCCTCAAAGGTGCCTCGTGGTCAAGGAATAAATAAAATGATGTAGGCCTATAGTTTAAAAAAAAATTTCAATATATAAAAAAAAAATTACCGTTTTTCTCCTTTTTTTGCGGGACTAGGGGGGTGTGGGGACCACAATAAATCTTGAGCAATATGCCTCTATATGGTCCTTAATACGGCGCTGGTTCCGCGCGACCCCTGTTGGCCGTTCTAGGGTTAACCCATTACCAGGTAGCCCACGTGTAGGCCTAGCACGCAATTGTAAGCAAAGTCATTTATACCATGCACAACGGCTGTTTGCTGTGACGTCACCATGAGTTAGCCAATGACGAACGAGAACAACGGCTGTTTGGCCGTCTGATTGGACTAGCCCAGTCACGTGATGTGCACGTCACAGCAAACAGCCATGGCGTATGGTATAGAAAGCCAAAGTGTGTTAAATATGAAAGTATGAACAAAAAACGGCTTCGCCGTTTAGAAAAAAAACATTAGAGCTCGTATCCCCATACTCACAGCCGTGAAGGTACACCAATAAAAACGGATTAGAGTTCACTCGAACGCAACGAACTATAATTTGAACTTCAATTCCAGGGAATAATGACTGTTTTCACGTAATTGTTATGTCAGTAAGTGAACGCAGTTTGTGTTTGAAATGTTTAATGTGTGTGTGCGTGTGTATTTGTGTATCATACAGGTTTTTTTTAATATTTGTCTGTGTTTGTTGTTTTCTATTTTAAGCGTGTTTCGTGTTAGCGGCTAGCTTTGTATTTTGTGTGCATTTATAATTTCTGAAACAAGCAGACTCCCAGTTCGGCATTTTTTTTTTTGCTTGTGTTAGATGGTTTCTGTTTTGGTTCTAGTTCATGTGAGTACTTACGTGTTCGTTTTGTGTGGGTATTTTTTTGAAATATCCAACTGTTTTGTTGGATGGATTAGTGATGTACATGTTTGTTTACGTGTGCATGGAGGCTGGCTTGTCACAATCCTTGTTCCCTGGAATTGGAGTTCAAATTATAGTTCGTTACGTTCGAGTGAACTCTAATCCGTTTTCATTCGTGTACCTTCACGGCTGTGAGTATGGGGATACGAGCTCTAATGTTTTTTTTATAAACGGCGAAGCCGTTTTTTGTTCAGTTAATTTGTTGGCTTTTTCGCGTCCTTTTTATGGAAAGTGGTACGATTTAGTCTATGTTGTGTATGGTATGCCCACTGCCCACCCAATTTTGTTTGCGAAAAAATGAAACATTAGAAATGCGTATTTCTGTTCAGGTTCTGCCCAAGCTTTGGTCTAAGTTCATTATTTGATGGCAACACACTACCGTGTGTCTAGATTTAGCACGTATCAGCTCGATGGATACTGGATTCTGTATTGTAGCAGTCAGATGCAGTATCATGCAAACAATTGCAGAAACAATTCAACTGGCTTCCCGAAGCCCGCATTGAAGGAGAAAATAAGTCATTCAGTCATGTCGGCCGCCCAATTTTGAGGCCGAGGCCGTAGGCCTCAAAATTTAAGACTTGACGCCCTATACGGTTTTAAAACTGAAAGTTTTAAGCGAAAATCAAGACCAGTTCATTTTGGTTCTCGGCAACGAATTGAATTTATTACCAGAGCTGTGGCCCTAAGCCGTACGCTCTATTACAAAATAGTACAACAGGATACTAAATACCAAAATACTGAATACCACGCAATTCAACAACAACGAGTTAAAAAGGTAATAAAGAAGATACCACGACAATGTTACTTTCCCCGCGCCCGAGCATCGTTGCATTTTTTTCGAGTGAGCTATAATTCGATCTTCTGTGCCTCGCGTATTGTTGCACCATTGTTACATGTTGTAGCATTGTAACATTTTAATATTGTTAATGAAATTAGCCTTAGATTTAGGGCGGGCGCATGGCCTAGGCCCAATAAAACCAATCCAATCCAATCCGCCTCCGCCTCCGGTCCAGTTTTTGAAAATTCTCGTGTGCAAACGAACTCTAATAAGCGCTGCCTGCCGGATGTGCTAATAAGATAAAAATATAGCCAATTAGTGTAGAAGTAAAACAATAAAACACGACATTGTTTTGCTTGTGCACTAATGTCTATATTTTCATCTTAAACTCTTCCAGTGCTGGTTTGACTTATCATATCAAAAACCAAAACTGGTAAAAGGGGCCGCCAAGTTCCGAATGGTTCAGCCCTTCAAAGGAGTGATATCAACACACCAAAACATTCGCCAACTTAATCGCACCGCCTAATAATTCGAAGGTTAAAGGAAAGCTAGAACATTGCTACTTTCGGTAGCAATGTTCAAGTTTTTATTTAACGTCCAAAGTATTATTCGGTGCGATTAAGTTGGCGAATGTTTTGGTGTGTTGATATCACTCTTTTGAAGGGCCGAACCATTCGGAACTTGGCGGCCCCTTTTGCATGTTTTGGTTTTTGATATGATATCAGTCCTTTTTTTAAAATTGTGTTTTGACTCAACTCCACTACCGTGCAGATGAGTAATAAAGTGCCACGTCAACAAGAAATTAGTTTTCAACAATTTGCTACTACCTTTTGCCTATAGGCCGAACCATTCTCAACTTAGTCACCTCTTTATTGGCTTTTGGTTTGGTTTTAATTTTGTTGTAATTTGTTGTATTTAGTTAGTTTTGGTGTATTGATATCACTCCTTTGAAGGACCGAACCACTCTCAACTTGGTGGCCTCTTCACCAGTTTTTGGCTTTATTTATTTTACTTTGTTTTTACACTTGGTGAATTGGACGTGAATACAATTTCTTTGCAACGTTGTTTAGATTTTTCGTGATACACTAGTGTGTGTCTAAGCACGCACGTCAGTATACACGTTCTCATTGTCGGAACTTTGGCCGTCCAATGAGAGACGATGCCGACAATACTAACAATGGATATAACAATATTTTCGTACTTACGCGCCCTCCTACGCCATCCCTGTTACGCCCCCAGGCTCTAAACCATAAAAGGTACGCAGTTCGTATTGTAGTGCACCCATTCGTCCAATTTCATAGCTGGAAGCCTTCCCGTTATCTCGGAATCGATGAATAATCACCCTATGGGATTTAACAAGGGGATGAGCGGACTGTAACACATTTTCAACGTTATTGAGGGGCAGATTTTGCATTGAAAACAGCATAGCTGGCATTCAAACGCGAGTTAATTTTTGTCAGGTGGGTCATTGCTCGCGATTTCAACACAATTTAAGCTTTTTTACCGAATTATTATTTTTCCCCAAGTACCTGAAATGTGCCCAACTATGCTTCAAGATGTAAGACACTGACGCAATGGCGTCGCGCTACAATGGTTTACAACCTCGACAATTGAATTGATGTGATGTTTGTTGCCTAACTTGGCGCGACACACTAGCGTGTGTCTAGATAATTACGAAAGTCAATTTTCCCTTAGGTATATCGGAAAAGTGGTGACAAGATCAATGTTCCCTGGTGCACTCTGGTTGCAATTTGGTAAACAAGTGCTTCTCTCCCTATCCAAACTCTCCTAACCCATGATGTTAACATTTTGAACCCACATAACACACATCAATGTCTGCCAAAATTGTCTATAAAATTTGTTGAATCTAGGCTGGAATAATGAACAAGATCTCTGTAAACACCATGACGAAAATAAAGGTACTGTACAGTGCATAACCAGATTAGAATCATTCGGCTAATAAGTTTAAAAATATGGGTTAAGTCATGACAATACGTCAACTATTGTAACTAACATTACATCGACACCGTTACTGTATACGTATGGTCAACGTTCGCTGAAATATTAATAACTGTGGAAACGTTCGAGATAACGACATACGGTTTGCGGCATTTTGGCCAGGAAATCACCGGGTATCTTCCAAGCTATCTTTTAACGGTTGGCTACTATTTTTAATTTTTTTATTTGAATAATTTTTTGTCTTTTGAAGAAAATTTCACCATTGATACAAAATTAGGGATTAAATGTTAGATATCGGTATTAAAACGGGACGGAAAGCCAATGGGCTCGAAATGGCGCGTAATTTAGATATCGGTATTGGTAGCGGCAACATTTTTAAAACTGGATCGTATCGGTATCGGATCGATAAAGTTGGTATCGTACGGCCTTAATTATAACCAGTTCATTTGCATGAGTGACAGTGGACCTTGACTTAAGCCTGTATTCTGAAAGGTCACCGAAGAGAGGTCCATATTGTGAGTCATGCACTCACAACTAGAGATGAAGAATCCGTAAGCTGAACTGGTCAGGTCTTGCCCTAACAATTTCGATGCCACTTTAGGGGCCCTTAACAAATAATTGCAGATGCTAAGCATGGTTGTCCCGGTTCCTTGACAACTGCGCGTACATTAGAATAACGACCGTTGCCAGGAATACAGACATTTTGTAGGAACGAGGAGGCACTCTGACGTAAATGTACTCTAGGATTTGATGATCACGTGATTATTTCGAGCTTTTATATCTCATCCAGTATATTGAAAATAAACATTCGAATGTTGCCTGATCTCACGCCGGAGCAGAGCTTCCTTATACCAAGCGATATGTCAACTCAGCATTTCTGTAGCTCAAAGATTCGCCGAGGTGGGTGCTGTCATCCGCCATACGCTGGGACATATATAGTCTTAATACTGTCCAACACTCCTCGTTGCTACAGAAGCCTTTATATGCTCCTGTATTGTTTATGTTGGTGCAAGGTAGCCTGATGGGTGAAGTCGCGTTTCGCCCAATACCGTTTCGCCAAATCTCGTTTTGCCAAAAACAATGCAGATTAAAATCTTTTGCCTAAAGGGCAAACCCGTTTCACCAAACCCTGTTTACACCAAATCTAACTTGACAAAATTTTAGGTACACGAAATTTAACGCCTTATTCGTATGTAGGGGGATTTAAAAGGAAAGCATTTAATAGAGACAAGCAGTGGCAGAATAAGAGCATGGTTTATTTACGTTTCGAAAACAGGTAAATACAGAAGGAAAAACGTGTACTTTAAATATTGTTTGGAATACTTGGTCGTCACTGAGTCAATGCCAAGGTTCTCTTTCAAGAATAGTTAGTTGCAGACATGATGGTTACCCTTTCCCAAACGGGAATTCCCGTTTTGCAGAATCATGTTCGCAGAATCAAAATATTCTTTAAAAATTTAACATTGCAGAAGCTAGACATGCATGCCTAATAGGAAGGAATTTCTGATTAATTGCGATTTCTGATGTTATATGTTTAGCCGCAGCGAGCACGGCAGCGTGAGTGAGGCACGCAATTTTGAATAAACTTATTATGCGAAACGGGTGAATGTCTCTAAATGTTTGACCATTACACAAGAATAATGTATTAAATTTTGTGGGCCTAAAAATCTAAAATTTCTTGAACGGGATTTGGCGAAAAGGGACGTGACCACCTGATGACAAGCACGACTGTCTCGTATGCAAGAGGCCCCTCTTTCCATTCTGACCTCAACGACCCCTGGCATATTCGGGAAGAGAATGGCTTTATGATGCCTCGTGCTCATGTCAATTGCGGCGTGTGAAAGGTCCTATAGGAACTTCCGATTGGAATTACCGAGCAAAATTGTCCCGTTCACCTTATGGTGCCGTGGCTTCATCTGGGGATGCAACAAACCTTCCAAGGTCTTGTTTATGTTGTGACCTGTTGTGACCCTTATTAAACCTCGAAAAAGGATGAAGGATTAAGTAAAAGCCAGTTTTCGCGGTGCAAATAGTCCTGTTTTGCACAAGTGCGTGCCATAATAATTAATTCACACCGAAACGGGAAAATGTTTGGCGAAACGGGATTCGGCGAAGCGAGAAGACGCTCCACCCTGAGATAGCCTTAGCGGTTGAAAACAACGTTAATCCTATTTATTTTCTTGTCTAAATATGGTACGTTGTTTTGCATCAGGAGGGAAGCTGTATAAGTTAACTATACAATGTATAATATACGGTATTACAGCACAATCTTAAGACGTACTTTGGTGAATATCCACCTTTCTTTTATCTTTATTCACTTTCCAATGTTTGCCTAGAAATGGGCTATTTAGCGTTTCTTTCCCGAAGGCATTTTCTCACTAGACCGTAGGATGCATGACCCTGGACATTACACAAAAAAAAAATAAAAAGAAAGGAAGAACAGGTTGTGGATCTTCCTTTGCAGCTTCACTGACCTACTTTCTCACTCTTTCACTTGATCTTTCATTTTTATCGTTTTTTTTTTTTAGACTGCGTATAATTGCTTACAGCTCTATTCAAATCATGGGAGTGCTTTATTAAAGCCATCGTGATAAGACGTATAGCCTAGTGAGGCATGCGTGTGAGAAAAAAAATGCGAATTTTAACACAACTTGATAAAACAAAAAAAATGCACTAGGGCAGCGCCATTAACCTATGGACTTCGACCCAAAGCGGTGCTTAATGTCGACCGTATGGAACAGGACTGTTTAGACTTTTTTTTTTACTATGTTATGCACCAAATGTTGACATCAAACGTTACAGGAAATTAAAACGAAGTTATGCAGTCATTTTTCCGACTGGCGAAGATTAACCTACCACGTTAAAAAAAAAAACACTGAGTTGATCAAATGCTGTTACAAATTTTTTTCAGTGTAACGCATTTAAGATTCGTGTTTACTTTTCTTTCTTTTATTAATATAGATTTTTGCGCATTCACAAACTAATTAATATAGATTTTTGCGCATTCACAAACTAGCAAACTGCTGTACCCAGTCTCTACAAATTTATACTAGCGCGCAATTGAGTTGTGAAGATCAAACTTAATCGGCCGAGCGAGAGGTGCTATAAACACATTAGTTTATTTTCTAAATTTACAGGGCAGAAATCTATCTACCTGACCTTATTGTCATGAAATTCTTACATCAAATATTTTTTTAAAGACAGGAGTTGGAGCAAAATTCGAGATAGAGCAATGGGAAGAAATCGTATAAGTGGAGCACTGAGCAGAATCCAATTTCAGCAATTTCGCTATGCTCGCTCGGCCAACAACAAAACAATAGGGGAAAGGACGTGAAGAGAGCAAAACATGTTTGTCAATGTTGACCCAGCCTGCAAAGTGGTCAATAATAAGATGCACGCTTAACGGAACATGGTTTTTCACTTCCAAAGTTTGACGTCAGGTATCATCACTTAACGTTAGGACTAATTCTCTTACTATACATAAATGATATTGGAAGATTAACCGAAAATATTATTTTGTTCGCAGATGATATTTGTCTTTTTTGTTCCGAGGATAATTATTTACAAACTGTGGGTACAGTTCGATTGGAATTTGACAAAATACAAGAATGGTGTTGGAGAACCCAAATCTTTATTAATGAGGACAAAACAATAAACATGGACATTTCTACGGGCGCAAATAAATTAGGTCAGAATGCAAAAATACAAATTTACGTTAACAATAAAAAAAAATATAAAATCATGAAGAAAGAAAGTAAGATTAAATACTTGGGATACTGTATTGACAAAAACTGGAAACATGAAGGTCATGTAGACAACATTATTACAAAATAAAAAAAAAACGAATGTCTAAATTATATCAAATAAGAAAGGCAATAAACGATAGAAATAAAAAAAACTAATTTACACAGCGTGGATTGAAGCAAAGTTCCTGTATGCCTGCGAAATCTACTGTAATGCAAGCAATAACATGTTGAATAAATTACAAAACAACAACGTGAAAGAAACCAGAATTAGAAATAAAATACTTAATGTCAAAAATCTATGCAGTTATACAATAACAATAAGAATTTTTTGCCATTAAAAAATATGCTTCAAAATCAAAAAGCGAAATCTAAACTTAGAAAAGACCATTTATTCCTACTTTTATGGTCTAATAAATACGGAAAAATGACTACTGAATATAATTCTGTGAAAAACAATCAAAGGTATAATGAACTTAAGCAAAAATGAAGAACTATTGGATTAATCCTATTGATGAGGATTAATAAAGGGTTGAGGAATTTTTACTTCAGGGTTAATTTGTTGAAGACGTTTTAAAGGGTATAAAAATAGAATTGGAAAACTACTAAATTATTGTTTGTGACATAGATTTTTGGACAGAAATGTATACAGAGAGAGCAACAAGGTACTGGGAAGGAGATGGACCCAATCATGCAAAATGCTTATTGAGGAGGTTTTGAGTTTTGCAATTGCTAGAAATGTATATTTTGATGATGGAATATGTTGCCACAAGTAAGTGTTTGTTCACTTCGTGGCATCTTTCTTTCTTAATTAATAAAAAACAAAAAATGATCATCAGTTGTGCGCCGATCTGACCATGCTATCCAGAAATGGTCTACATCTTACTTGCAGAGGCAAGATTACACTGTAGGAAGCCTTTGCTAAGCTCATAAGATGCACTCCAGCCGGGAAAACTAGAACACTTAACGGGGATATCTCTCAGTAGTTCCCATCACAAGTGCACGTCTACTGCAAAATGTTCTATTAGATGCCTTTTGGTCCATGCTCGCATTTCTGTACGCAGCATGGGGCAAAACCTAGTAGCCTTCCGCTCTTTCTTAGCTGCTGATATACACGAAATTGTTGTTGTTGTTGAGACATGGCTTGAAAACACCATAACTAATGGTATGATTACTCAAGGAAAATCTAAATGGTAGGCCTAGTCGTTCAATCTTTGTGATTGGAAGAATAATCACCTCCGAAGAGCTAATAGTTCTTATCACGTTGTTCAAAGCTTTAGTCTGCCCTATTCTGAATATGGGTTCTTATCCACTTCTAAAATATTAGAAAATATTCAAGGCCGTTTTACGAAAAAGGTCCCTCATCTCCATAATATAGTATAGTTTATGGTCAGCGACTTCGTTGTTTAAAACTTCCGTTTTCAAAATGGCGAAATGAAAGAAGAAGCTTAATTTTTTATGTATACAATATTGCACGGTCTATAGCCCAAGTTGAATTACTCATTTTTTTATTTACAACTAAAAATATTCATCACACAAGAGGTTCAACTTTTAAACTGAAATTGCGGTTACGCATTACGATGTGGTGAGAAATTCTTTTACCAAGAAAAATGTGTCCTTATGGAATCGTCTGCCACAAGAAGTGGTTGATGCTCCCTCTGTTTTTTGCTTTACAAACAGACTGGGTAGTTTCGTTAGTGAGAACCAGATTTGTGCTTGTTATCTACTTTGTACATATTTTTAAAAAAATTTAAATACCAAAATATACAGGAGAAAATAGACTATATACTTATATGTATAAAACCAATATTGCTAATTTTATAATTTACTGCAATTTACCTATTGTTAAACGTTTACGGCTACTTTTGCTATTGTTAATATTTATGTTTTTTCATTACTTATTTTGTTTTTTAGTTGTTTTGTGATATTTTTTGTGGTTGAAGTCACATTTTCGATATGGGGTTTTCTGGAGCATTATCATGACATACTATAACTGCCTGGTTTCACGCTGTGTCTTACGGCTACCAGGCTCGGACTGGCCAATTGGTGCCATTGTGCCATGGGCACAGGCTCCCTTTGGTTTGGCGCCCCTTTGATAATATTTTAAAGAAAGATTATTGTTGTATTATGGGTTGACTTCCTGGATGTGACTAGTTCTTTCAGTCGCAAAGCCCTCCTATCAATTTACCATTCCTTTGCCCTTGGCGTCTTCACCAGTCTTAACAAGTTAACCCCAACTTCCTTGATGAGTAAACGCTCCCTAATACACTCGCCACAAGGTAGGTTGAGAAAGAAGCATCCGGAAAAAGGAAATCATATGACCGCGCTCCCTGTTCGATCATAGTTATCAGACGAGAAGCACCCTTCGTTTAGTTAGAACGGCTCCCGTAGCTGGGACCAAGAAGAAAAAAAGTGGTGCCGAAAATAAACGGCAAGAAAGGTTTGCAGAATTGACAAAATGCGGTGGGGGGGGGGACGCCTCCGCTTCTATTTTACACCAGCTGAGGCCTTGACCAGGAACGCATCTGGAACAGGTGACCAGCAAGGTAAGCTAAACTTCAATTTTGGTCAAATAACTCGATTCGAAACAAGCTGTGGTGCCGGCTGTACAGCATTCAGTAGAGATACAAATGGGTGTTTTTTTTTTTTTTGTTCACGAACGTGACAATAATGCAGTTACGTTAGTTTTTAGTGGTGGCAAGTGACAGTTTTTAAAGAAACCGGTTACCAATAGTAACCGTTTTTTATTACTGTCGGTTACACGAAAACCGATATTTTGTTAATCACTTTTCGAGCTCGTCCTATTTATTTAAAACTGATAATGTTTCCAATTGAAAAGGGTGAAAAAAATAATTACTGTACGTTTCTTGCATAATAGAATAAAATAAAAGCGTTATAAAGGTATGCAGGTCTACTGACAGTTTTTAATTACGTTCGCCAAAAAAAAAAGAAAATTACACTTGCAACGTTTTCAGCAATATTGCGTACTTCTTGCCAGCCAATCAACCAATCCCTTATCAGCCCTTATCAGCCAATCAACGCAGGAACTCGGACGAACAGGGAACGCACTTTATTAGGCGTACTAAATATTTCCAAACTAGTTTTGCTTTTCAAATAATGCTTTTCTAAACTCTGCTACACTGCAAGACCAAATTCATTTTTCTGAGCGACGATTCTTTTAAAAATGCGATTGCAAAGCGTTGCCATGCTGTATCCGCCTGTAAGTGGGTTGGTTACGCAACAATACGAGCATACACGAGCTAATGGGTTTTTTTTGTTAATAACCCAACAAAAAAATGCTTCGCGTTCTGCTGTTTTAGTAACAGCGACCTTCGGGGGTTTCTGCATGACTAAATGTGAACGAAACCTTGAAAAATTAAGGGGAAGTTGCAGGGATAAACAAAACAACTGAAGGGGATGCGCTGATTGAGTGAGCGAAGCGATATCACTACCTTCAAAGGCCGACCCGGGCCGACCGTTTTTGGAAACTTGGCGGGTTTTTCTACCAGTTTTGGTTTTGGGTGGATTAATACTAAATCTGCTGGCTGCTTCTCGCCTTTACCGAAGAATGTGGCTTTCAAGTTGTCTATACGTAGTAACCGTAGTACGTAGTGCTCGTGCTAGCAAATTTTGAAAATAGCGTGAAATGGCAACAATGTTGTACCAATATTTAAAATGACTGTTGCACTTTGTTCTTTATCCGTGTTGTTATTTATGATACATTTAATTTGTTGCCTATTACCGCATCCATTTTACAGAAACTGGAAATTAATCGTAAGTATAAATAACGGTTGCCTAGCAAATAGCGTTCGGGGAGCGAGAAGGTCTCGTTACGTAAACGCGCCGTTAGTCTTTTTAGCTAACTGAAAGGCTCTAGCCGGCTAGACTGTCGTGTCCAAGGACCTTAGATTATATGCAGCTTTCGTAGGGTCGGTCCGCTCAAAACTCCGTACTATCGCGAGAAATTGCGAGTTTTTGAGAAATACGTCGGGAAGGTAGCTGCCATTTTTTGTAACTTGAACGCGCTTAATGGCATATATTGACTCGATTCGCGCCATTTTTACTAATTCCTGCACCTCATTAGCTGTTGATTTTGCTGGATGAATCTATACAAAACTGGAGTAACAAACGGACGAATACGTGTTATCATAGCTAAGCCAGGTCACTGCAAACGTTTAAATTACTCTCTAAACTGCATTAAGATATCTCAATCCAATCGGCAATGAGACTGAAAATACGCAAAATTTGTTGTATTCCGTCAACAGAAAGAGAGCACCATTACAAGCGGGCATCTTAAAAGTATGCCGTTGTGCTGGTTTCGGAGTAATGACGTCATCAATTCTCATCGTGGGAATCTCTTAACATTTGTTGTTTTGTGTTAATAATGCGTATTCTAACCTTCAGTAAAAATTGTACGATCAAATATTTCATAATTATTCATTAAATTTGTTAAAACTGCTGCTAGTGGAAACATTTTCTTTGTTAGCTTTGGAAAAGCAAGCGTCGTCTGCTTCGAGAAAGCGGCTTCAGCTTGGCCATAATGGCTTTGTTTTGGTTAGGGAGCAGTGGCGTCACCAACAGTGGCATCTTGGATAATTTCACCCGTTTACGCTCTTCGACCGGAAACACCTCTGCTGCAACCTTGATGCGTCGCATTGAATGGCCCAACCAAATGGTGCAAGGTCCCTGGTTGCATCGATGATTTGCGTTGCACTCCGGAGCGAACTCAAAAAAAAAAACGGGCTGGGTTTAAGAACGAGATAGTGCATGGAAGTATTAAAACGTGGGATGCACAATAATATTTGCAACAGAAAACGTCCTCGTTCTTACAATTCACACTGGATTCGTAGCAAGAGAGGAGCTGACTAAACGCCGAAAGAGGAATAAATCCTTTCGATTGAACTTTTTGTTGAGCGTCAAGAAAAACTGATGAATATCTTATTTGGAGGATAAACTCCTTTAATGTATAGTCAGTAGTGCATGAACAAACAGTGATACACCCCAATGCACTGTAATGTAGTGCTTGACGAAATCAGGAGCGTCATAGGCCCGTGTAATTTGAAACCAATATATTGAAATGAAAACTCGTCCGTTGCCTAAGCTCCATGCCTCATCAGAACCCTCTTAGATTTACAAACTAACGCATTTGCCAAATCAGCTAACAAAACACGAAAATTGGTAGGTATTTTTTTTTATTATTTCATGCAACCACAAGTTGCTTCGGAAACACTGCGAATGCCGTTACTATGCAGTTGGTATTTTTTAATTCCTTGCCTATATAACGAAATTATACGTGTTACTGAGCTGAAATGTTTGAGAAACATTTGTTTGTTTATTAGGTCAAAATCCTATCAGTTTAACAAGATTGTTCAGCATTATGATTTAACGTTGACAACTTTTCTTTTAACTGCTTATGCATATAATGCATAAAGCATTTATTGAAATACAGTCGAGGAGAAAAAGGGTCTTGCGTCGTGAGCTATTGTTAAATGACGTTTCGTCCCACTCCAGTCGTTTATTTGAACGGGTCATGCCTATCACCTTTAGCGTCTGGCCAGAAGTGACTGAAATATTAGTCGATTTTTCATGATTTCGATTAGAAGACGTGCCAGCAAATTGTAGACGTTGTTATTGAAATGTTTATGGTTAAATCGTTTGCATATGAAGGGTTGTAACTCCTTGACTAAAACTTTTTGCCAATTATGTTTCTGTATGAAAAAAAAAGTTGAACCGGAACTGGCCCAGCTTATTTCAGGTTTTGACAACATGCACGGAAAACGAAATTCTATCTGTTGTTGGGCTACTGGCGAACCACTGAAAAAAATGGCGGCTATACTTTACGGTTCGTCGGCAAGGCTGTCCCAGTATTCTATGCGTATTGGCAATTCGGGTAGTTATGTGTCTCCTGCTAATCAGGTGATTATTGTATAATCGATTACTTAGTGTAACCGTTTTTGTAGTATCAATTCGACAAACGTGTGAGGCAACGGGATAGTGCATACTAGGTGCGTATCTACCGGATTTAGAAGGCAAGGCAGCGCTACACAATAAAGGCAGAATTATAAATTCATTCCACGATCACTTTCGATAGTAAAATAAACAATAGAGGGAACAAGTTTACTTTACGCGGCTTATGGGAAGAATAAGGGTTCCTTACCGATTGATATCCCGTTGGGCTAGAATGACGTAAAATGATCAACTGAACAACATTTTCGCATAAAATATTTGGGGCAAAAGTTTCGTTTGGCCGTCAGAAATTATTGAAAGCCGCACTCTTTGTGCTGACGGACGAGATGCCGTTTTCTTTCCATGCTGATATTTTTTTCCCGTAAACAGTTCAGATAGGTGGGTTGTTATTGTCAGTTTCGGGTGGTTTTGTTGTTATTGTCGGTTAGGTTAGGTTAGGTTAGGAGCCGGTTTCGGCATTTCACTTAAGGTAATGAATGGGGTTTGGCGTTTCACTTGCCGGACTTTCGCCCAGTTCCATGATTTCCGGTGCGGCAAGGTGCTAACTTTGAACGTTCACCATGGCCAAACCATGGCTTTCACCATGTTTGCCCCAAATATGGAAGAGGAAAACATTACTCAGCAGGTAATACTTAGTCCATAAAAAAAAAATCGGACGAGAGCCCGTTTTCTTCCCATGTTCCCTTTACGTAAATGGCCCGAAATTCGAAAAAAGAGAAAAAATCCAACCTTTAATTTTCACGGAAGGCAGTACAAATTGATCCCAAATTGCGGAAACTCGTTAAAATCTTCATTATCATAACCTAACCAATTAACTGCCCCAGTATGAGATGCCAAACCCCAACCAGTTAACTACCTCAGTATGAAATGCCAAACTCCAAACTTACTTTACCTAACCTAACTGACAATAACAACCCGCCTATCAGAACTGTTTACGAAAAAAATATATAGGGTGCCCTGCCGGCCCTGCGAGCGAACGCAAACACCGTATAGATGCACGGATTGTGGCGCTGCAAATCTACTGTTTTAAGTCGTTTTAACACATTTCCGCGCTCTAAAACCAACTGTCTCTGTATTTAGGAAAATGTTGGAGCCATTTGGAATCAATATAGTAAGGATATCGAGTATGTGCCTAATGTAAACTTTAGCCCAACAGAGAGCTTTGTCTTTCATCTATGAAAATAATAATGTTGCAATTTTTTTGCATAAGCAGTTTATGTATTTTTTTATGAAATTCTTGTTTCTAATTGTTTTTCATCATTTGTGCATTTTCCTTATTTTATGCCATCCATCATGAAGTTTTTTATGATCTTTTCTTTTTATTTCTATAATAATATAATAATAATAATGTTTATTTACCCCAGCTAAAAAGCAAAATGATCCAGGGAGGACCACTAACAGCACACCAAGGTTTAAAAAAATATATATATATTTAAAAAACTTTAAAATCATCAACTTATTTTATACGTTTTCATATGCAGAGTATGCTCGTCAAGTTTAAGATTTATGTGTTTAAAATTTTAATAAAATGTTACGGACAGTTTTCCGGACGAAGTAGGTGCGCATTCAGATCGTACTTGTTTAGTAGTTTCCGAAAAATGTAAACCGATGGGGCCGAGACAACATCATCGCTCAATGAATTCCACGCAGCGATCACTCTTAAAGCGAAGAAGGATCTCCTACAGTTCAAGTTAAACCCCTGGTTAATTATCCTCAGATGGTTTCCTCGAGTTCTGGGGTTAGTACAAACATCGAAAAAAGGTAGATCAATAGGTAGCAAACAATGTATAATTTTATATGTAAGGATAAGTCAGCCTTCAGGCGTCGACATTCTAGAGTGTCTAAGTTTAAAGCACTTAGGTGCTGCTGATATTGTTTCTTACTAAGCCCAGGTAAATGTTTTGTAAATCTCCTCTGGACCGATTCGATTTTGTCAATATCCTTCAACAATCGTGGCGACCAGACATGGCTAGCGTACTCCAGTAGTGGGCGTACGTAGACCTTATAAGCCCAAAGTTTTGTGTCGGAATTCCCTGACACAAAGCACCGCTGGACGATTGCAGCCCGACGATTTGCCAAAGACACAATATAATTACAATGTGTGGTGAATTTCAGGTCAGCCTGGAACCAAACACCAAGATCCTTGAAACAATTTGAAGCAGCTTTAAGATTTGTATTTTCAAGGCAATAGTTAAAGGGTACCATCACAGTTCCTAATGAGAAGCTTTGACATTTATCAAGTGAAAGGGAAAGCTGCCAATTTGTAGACCAGTCAAAGATTGAGTCAATGCTCTTTTGTATTTTAAAACAGTCATCAACAGTAACGACTGGTGCATGCAGTTTCAAATCATCTGCAAATTTTTCTTGGGAGACGGAGGATTCACGGCAAGTTAAATCATTTAAGAAAACGATAAATAACAATGGTCCAAGGACGGATCCCTGTGGGACACCACTGACAACTGATGTAGCTTCCGAGAGTATTTGTTCAATTATCACACGTTGATTTCTACCAGTGATGAAAGCCTGGATCCAAAAAAGCAATTTGTCGTCAAAACCGTATTCTTTTAATTTAAAGATTAATTTTGAATGTACTACAGATTCGAAAGCCTTTTTAAAATCAAAAAGTATGATGTCCGTTGGGATTCCATGATCTAGTGCATCAGACCATTTGTCGAGTGCAATAAGCAGCTGGTGCACCGCAGAACGACCAGGAAGGAAACCAAATTGGTCGTTAAGGATAATATTATGTGTATTGAAGTGTTGCATCATTTTCGTTCGTATAATTGCTTCCATTAACTTGCAAGGCACTGCTGTTATAGAAATGGGTCGGTAGTTTCCAGGGTTTGTAGGATTTCCCTTTTTGAAGATAGGAACCACAATTGCTGTTTTCCAAGTTGCTGGAAGTTTGCCATTGGAGAATGATAAAGAAAACAGGAATTGTAGCGCCCATATTATCTTTTTCGCCAATCTGTCTGTAGAAAAAGGCGAAAAAGCCATCGGGCCCAATCGAGTGGCTATAGGTTTCATTTGGGACAGGGCAATTCTAATGTCGGTAATCGAGAACAATATATCCGAACATTTATTCACTGTACGCGATTGATTCCTACACTGTTGTGATGGACCCAAGTTATCATCCATAACTCCATTTTTAGAAAATTCTGCATTGTGCGCTTCAGCTTTAGCAAAAAGGCATGTAGCAAGGATGCCCCCACCATCTAGCGGAGGAATAGAGCGTACAGAGTGAGTTTTGTGGCGATAAAAGCGAAAGAGGGCAGAAAGGTTTCCCTCCTTCAAGATTTTTGACTCTTGGATATATTCCAAATCTTTAGCGCAGTTCGAATATGCTTTTTTGCATTCAGAATACAATGCTCGGTTTTCAGACGTTTTATTTGTGCAAAGGTAGTGCCATGCATCAAGTTTTTTTCTTTTTTAGCTTGGTTAGTTTTTTGCTATTTACCGTACCGTTTTTTATTTTATGTTTTAAAGTTTTGGTGCAGTCGATAGTGCACTCACGAATAATAAACAAGAAGTGTTCCCAAGCTTCGTCAACAGTTGGGTAGCCTACCAACTCAGCCACCCAATCGAAATTGCCCAAAAGATCACGTAGGAGATCGAAATTTATACGTTGGTTACAACGCTTATCTGGAGTCGCAATTTCCAAGTGAAGCTCAAATGAAACCATATTATGGTCGCTCATTCCCAGTTCGGTTAGCACATCGACATTGAAAACTGCACGGTCATCATCCGTAAGGATTAAATCTAGAATATTTTCTCCTCTAGTCGGTTTTGAAACTAGTTGAATAAAGCCACATTCGGCAATTTTGTCAAGGAAAATATTTTTTAGTCGATCTTTAGAAGACGAGGTTTTCCAGTCAACGGTAGATAAGTTCAAATCTCCAACCACAATGTTGGTAAAATTAGGTAAAAGTGATGATTTTATAAAGGTTGCCATCTGAATCATCATAATTTCGTTGAAACCAAAATAGTCGCAATCCAAGTGCAATGCAGCCATTGTTTACTAAATCGTACATTTGTATGTAATTTTCGAATTTAAAACTGTTTAACTGGACATTTGCCTGTCCCTTTACGGTTCTGGAGGGTACTAACAACGCTATTTATTTTGTTTTTTTACACAGGGCTTGAAAAAATGTGAACGTGGAGACTACTTCAATCATTCGACTCAGATTCGCATGTTCGATTTTTAAATTCTGGTTTTTTTTTGGCCGAATTTGACTTGAAAACATTTTGAGGTAGTTAGCGTCACTATGATACACTGAACGAAAGTTGTAAATTTTCTTATTTTTTTTTCAAAAAATTTGAAAACTAGAACCCACTTTTTCGGAATCGGGATCATTGAATTTTGGATCCAGAAAAGTGGCCCCGATTTGCACTTTTTTTCAAAAACTCTTTCAAAAACTTTTTTTTTTCTAATTTTTGCTGTTGCTTTTTTTTATGGACCAGCCTGTATAAACCTAGACCAACTCTGTTGCCAGTGTATCACTGCAACCCCGTGGCTGCCTAATTCACCATTCTAAATAAGTAATAACCCGAAATCTGTTATAGTTCCAACTGACTCCAAGTAAGCCTAGAATCTATGGGTAAGTTCCATTTAAGGCCCTAAGCCAAGGCAAGAGTCGCCCATGTAGGTCACGCAGGCAAGCCTGAACAAACTAACGCTCCTATCCTATTAATAATTAAAACATCGCAAGAACTGAACCACGACAATTTGCCTTGTTCCGTCAGCTTAGTAATTTAGAATTCACCCAACCCGTTGCCAGGCCCCCACGTAATATTGGTTAGTTAGTCCTTTACCTGTGGTGTTGGTGTTGTGGAGACATCGCACTTACCGGAATTCGCTATTAGGTAAATCATGGACGGCGGTGGTATTGTTGCTATTTAAGAAAGAACCAAAGACCTTCGTTTTCTTACTTACGTAAATGAACACCGTTCTGCAAAAATGAGTCAAGCCACATGAACATATTTTTGAGATAACAAGTGTTGATGTTCTTATTCATTAAAAAAATACAGTGTTGTAGTAGCATTACTGTTTGCTTTTATATAGAAGAACAGTATAAAGCTACTACAGCTCTGTATTTTTTAATGAATAAAGAACATTAACTCTCGTTATCTCAATAATTTATTTATGTAGCTTGACACATTTTTGCATAATGGTGTCCAAGTTAGAAAACGAAGGCGTGGTTTTCTTACTTACGTAAGTAAGAAAATGAAGGTTGTTGGTTCTTACTAAGTAGTAAAAATACAATCGCCGTCCATGTTTACGTATCCCAAATCGTTTCTAAAGTATTATTAAACTATTTCACACATTAAATTAACAACCATTAAATTTTTATATAAGTGAAGGGAATTCTAGGCATAGAAAACGAAGACGTGGGATTCTTACTTACGTAAGTAAGAAGACGAAGGCCTATGGTTCTGTTACGTAAGTATAAATCTACTATCGCTATCAACGTTTACGTATCATTGTTTCCAAAATAATACATTTATTGCGGCTGAAGAAAGACCTGAAGGAAAGAGTTAACATTGATCATACGAAAACCCCATTCGGGTAAAATACCCGTCAAGTTTCTGCCATAGGAAGCCAGAGCCAAAATGGTTGCCACCAAGTTTGTGGTCCGAACCGTGATCACTCATTATGCTTAACTGACAACACCGAGGTGTCAATTAAGATTGAGTGATCAGGATTGGGCGGAAAACTTGGTGGCAGCCACTTTGGCTCTGATATCACTACATTCTATGGCAAAAACTTGACGGGTATTTTAACCTTATGGGGTTTCCGTATGATATCACCCCATTTGGTCGTTTTATGGTTTTGCTTTAGTGTGAGTATTGATTGTGAGCTCCTTACGAAAATATAATTGTAAATCGTTAATTGAACAGCCTGAAGAAAATCCTAACTTTGGTATAAATAATGGTCGCTGATTAATTATATTTCCAATAAAGTGGCCGTTGTATTCATTTGATTGTAAAACAACTGAGCACAATTAAGTTACTTTCGTTTAGTTTAGGTTTATCTAGATTATTTTTCAATTATTTTTTTAATTCGAGGAGCCCTGCACTGATTTTCTTCTCCACAAACAGTTCAGTAGACGATGATATTATATAATTATACTTTATTTATTTTAGATAAGTTACAATTACAATGTATCACTTGGATTTAATTGTGAAACGGAAACAATAAGTTACCCGAGTCTGCATTGTCACTCGGCTATGGACGACAATTATGGATGGTTAAAGCCTCAAATAAAATTCAGGAAAAGAAAGGACAATTATTTTGATAACAGATGGCGTGTTCCCGACGTTCACGAAAATAGCGTTACAAATCATTACAATCTTTGGATTAAAAACATCCCCAAATGTCAAACCATAAAAGGCACCTATTGGAGTTAAACGTAAACTGAATGTCAAATTTCAAGCATTTTTGTCGCATAAATTATTTTATCTTATTGAAATTAGCTAGTAATAAGTAGCAGAAGTAGTAGTAGCTAGCATGATATCAACGGTGTTGAGGTACCTTTTTCGTATTGTAATCGTTTACGCACAGTTCTGAAACAGGACTTTCTGTTGTCTACTCGGTAAACCCCATCGATTTATACAATTTCCAAAGCTTTCTGTCGCATACCAGAAAACGCCTATTTAATATCTCGGGTAACAGAAGCAGTAGCTAGCTTTCGCCCAAACACTGATAATGAACAACAACAATCAGATGGCAATAATCAGACGCCATGAATCCAACAATCTGAACTTGATGGGCAAAGGGCTAGAGCGCTTCTAGATTAAAATAAACAAATAGGGCATTTATTGCAGTCATTGAGTTTTAAAAACGGAGATGGAGTAAAGACATAGGGCCTTAGGGCTTCGTCGGGCAGATGACCGGGTGCGGTTAACGCTCGCTAAAATCCTTTGACCCTTTGATGGAGTAAAGAACATTCCCGCCAACAATGGCTTGTTATACTATCA
>JAHWFP010135957.1:4763-34535 GCA_023313725.1 Lithobius niger | reverse complement strand
TTTTGTTGGTTGAATCCCGTAGGGCTTTGCTGGCGATGCGAGTGGCTTGCTCTTCAAAAACTCCAACCTCCTTGATGAGTTGGATGATGATAGCCATCCATGCAACTGTAAGATTTTGGAGTTCGGGTGGAACTTGGTTCCCCTCTGTAGGGAAAAGATGTCTGGATGGGTATGGTAGTTCTCTTGGCATATCCACGAAGAGGTTTCAAAATTCGATAGTATCGCAAACCCCTGACTTCTACCAATCCGGGTGAGATAAGGATAATTTACAAGATTTACCGAATCGGATCCGACCTGGAGTTGGTGGAAGAAGATTCAGTCGATCTCTACTCAGCACACCACTAATAGTTAGCAGGCACGCTGCCCGGTGATGAGCTAGTAAAACTTTTTTTTAAGGCTTGGAGCATAAATAAATACATAAAAGATATTTAGCCTATAGCTTAGGGAAGTATTTTTGGAAGGAACTGAAAATGGCGATTTTTGAAATTCTTGTCACAAAGGCACAATGTGGAGCGGAGCGGAAATTCAAAAATTGATCGGTAATTGTATGTAGCAATGTAGTGAAATAGGACTTCAGCGCGAAGAAGGTGGCAGCCCGTGTCAGCCGGTGAAAATTTTCTCCAGTTTAAAACTTGACATTTTGGTTGTGCGTTTTCCTGCGAGTACGACGACTTCTTTTAACCAAAGTAGCTCTACTGAAAAATCTGTTGTTACTTTGAAATTCTTGCAGTTGCTGTTATTCATCAAGTGGTAACGCAAAGGAAAAAGCACAGCAACATTAGCTTCGGTAATTTCAAAAATCCCCACTTTCACGGAATGGGTTACCGAACTTCAACTGATTATTTACAACATAAATCCGCCCAAGCAAAATAGGTTTTTTTTTTTTACGTAAACATAATCACTTAAAACGCTTTTTTTAATGTTTGTTGTAATAACAGAAATGCTCAACACCATTTACACAGTTTCACACACACCCATTACATTTTCACACTCAAAATTATTGTTGCACATTCAAATTAAGAAAAAAACATCAATTAACTGACAACAAAATATGGGTAAAGAAGATTACAAAGAAGCAAACTCCATTTAACTTTCTTTTACAACACTCACCTTTCGACCATTTTTTCCGTCGACATGATGTAATTAGTTTAAATTATCACTGGGTCTCGCCTACCGCACTTCAAACTTACCAGTTGCGTTCGTTTCTTGTTTCTTCACAAAATTATCTTCAAACGCAATAAAGGGCGGCCCAACATTTGAATTTACATTGTCCGCATTATTTAAAAAGTCATCACTGTTAGTCGTGGTGAGGTCAATCAACTGTTCAAATTCAGCTGAAGGGAGAGGAGCTCTCTGTCGCACAACATCAAAGGGGAAATCATTCACCATTTTGTCGGCACTAAAAAAAAAACACATCGATTTAACAGTATTGAAGATAACTTTTTCACCTATTGTCGTACAAAATGAGTCTTCGGTGAAATGTAACTAACAACAAATCGGGGATTCAAAGGAAAGAATATCGCTAAATAGTAAATAAGCAAATAAGGCACAGCAAAGTTAATTGTTTAGTTTACAGGCACATGCGAGTGCCTTAAATTATCGCAGGTCAAATTCTGACCGTTTGTGACAATCCAGTAAGCTACACCAATTTTAACCGGCTCGAAACGAGCTTATCAATGGTGTTAACGAAGCCTTTAGTTCAAACTACTAAGGTTATTTGGTAAAAACTAGAAAAAGAAACTAGCTGACATAACTAACATATTTGCGAAATATTGCATTTTTTAGTCTGACTATTGTGGTCAATTATATTAAATTAAAACTAAATATGGGTGACTGGTGCTTCAATTTGGAACCTTGCCCGTAAACCAGGCAATTTTTTTTTTCGCGTAGTCTAAAAATTTCATGATTAAAATTCTCATTTAAAAGATAGTAGCAATCAACTTAAAAAAAATAAAACTATGTCACCCAGATTAATATGCTGATTAAAAAGAATGTGTAGAAATTTTGACTTGTTAACTTACAACAGCAACCAAACCAAGCATCATTGTTAAGGACATGTAATTTCTGCGATTTTGCAAAATCGCAAATTTCGCAACATTTTCTCTAAATGAGTTATGAAAGTTATTCTTGATGTGGTAGGTAAACAGTCACTAACTGAAGCAAAAACACCACATTAATGTCGCAAAATTCAGTAAATATCGCATAATGCCACAAATTTCCAAAAACAACGCAAAATTTACCGCAAAAATGGCCTCAATTTTCATGCCAATATATTTGACAACTAGCTAACTGGAACAAAATTCTGGAGCAGTTCTCACCGAAGCATTACTCAGATAAATCCCCATCAAACAATGCTGTGGGCACTAGGCAGCCATAAGTGCACAGTCGATCATCACCAGCCATGTACGTCGTGCGTATATGTTAGAAAATTAGGCTGTAATTGTGTACTCATTATTGAATTCAGTCACCAAGTCCATCACCGCAAAATTGCACCAAAATCCCGCAAAATTGCACCTTCATCGCAATAAAACTTACCGCAAAATCATGCCTAGTATTATCGCGGAAATTACATGTCCTTAATCATTGTTTAGCATTTTGTTTTAAAGTTATTCACAGGAATATACTATCTTCAACATTACTAAAAATTTGCAATCAAAAGTACGAATAATAATAAAAACATTAACCCTTTTATGAACTATTGTACTCAGAAATAAAGGCTTGTCGAAAATACTGCACATAAAAATGCATTCAGAAATAAATTTATAAAGATAAGGTACATGGCAAATATAGGGAAAAAAAAGTTGCGTACTATGAAATTAACTGAAGCATAACTCAAATTCCGAATGACTACATAGCAATTTTAAATTTGATATATATACGAAATGTAGTATAATGGGTCATACACTCCCTTTGCCTTTTCACTGGGTTCTCCTAACCCATTAGGCCAATATTGCTAATTTAAAAAAATAAAGAAGAAAAAAAATAATCTGCAAATATGATTTAAAGCATTAAAGAAAGATTACCTATATTATTACCGGAAAACTTAACATGTCAAATTGAAGTACAAAAATATTTAATTGAAGCTTTTTATTAGGGGGTAGATGATTGTATTCTCCGGTGATGTTTTGTAGGGCCGATCCATATCTTTTCCGATATTTGCACTATCAGTAGATAAAACCCAGATAAATCGTAATAAACCAAATCGAAGATATTTTCACTTCTCGTCGAATTCAGTTATAATTCGGAGAATTAAAATATTTACTGCTCATTTTCACAAACAAGACAGTGTCTACTTCTTGCAAATTTTCAATGGCTGGCTGCCATCTTCCTCAGGCATCACGAACAAGTTTTCCTGTGTTCACTACGACGACGTAGTGATGCAGTGAGCACAAGAAAACTTTTGTCGTGATGCCCAGGGAGTCTAGGTTTCTGCGATTCCGCGATTCTGCGATTTTTCGCAGATTTCCTCAACTTTCACAGAATGACGCAGATTTAGGAAAATATTCCACATCCGTAGCTAAAATACTTCTGTTTATCGTCTACTCTCACTTTTTCCCACAGCATGCATGACAAAAACATGCAAAAGAAGCGCCTAATCAACACATTTAATCTCAGAATTTACGTTATTTTTGTTGCAGAAAATAAGAAAATTAAGCCGTATGGAACTTCGCAGAAAACGAGCATTACGTCCGCGGAATTTTTATTTTGCCACAGCAGAAAACTAGACTCCCTGGTGATGCCTGAGGAAGATGGCAGCCAGCCATTGAAAATTTGCAAGAAGTAGACACTGTCTTGTTTGTGAAAATAAGCGGTAAATATTTTAATTCTCTGAATTATAGCTCTGAATTTGACGAAAACTTTTACAGTAACTTCTCGTCGACCAAATTTGACGTTTGAATAGACCATTTTTAATGTTTCTTAAAGGCAAAATGTTAAATTTGACGTTTGAACAGACCATTTTCATGTCTCTTATAAGGCAAAATGTTAAATTTTACTGAGCGTTTTGTGTTTAAAATAATTTTAGTGTATCCAATACTATTTTAAACCAATATTTTGATGTGCCTTTTGGCCTATGCTTTATTTATGCAATGATTTCAAAAGTAATTTTTTAATAAAGACATATTTCAGTATTATAGTTTTCGGTTAATTGGGAACTGGGATCAGTTACAGTGAAATTCATAACGATGTCCAAGGGTCCTTGGAAATAGAATGTTATATCAGGTTTATTGTTATAAACAATCACTTTTGCGTGCATTGTTGCGTGAAGGACTTCAAAATAACATTGTTATAACAGGTTTATTGTTATAAGAGGTATTGTTATAACGAGGTTTAACTGTATAGGGATTCGATATCAATAATCGAGATCATGATTGATATGGTATCGGCCTGTATCATTTAATGATCGGTTCAGGATCGATAAGGGTGGAAAAAAGCTGATCGGTCCAGCCTTAATAGCTATGTTTCGACCGGTACCACACAAAATAATTGTTATTTCTTACTTTTTACTATCTACAATGAGGTCCAAGTCCATGTCTCTCGTTACTCCATTCTCAGCATAACCATTTGTGTGTAATACATCTGTTGATGGATCTGCAGATAGACCAATGTCCGTCACTAATTGGGGCTGCAGGACGTTTGTGTCACTTCTATCCCCATTTTGGAAGGGAGTCGCCAGTAAGTCTGGTTGACTAGATGGTATTTCCCAGGGCATGTCGGCTAGTGTATCAGGTGGAGGTTCACTGGCAATGTTTTCTTCATGGTCTTCTGTGAATACTTTCTCACTATCCAGCTTGTCTTCGGATGAAGCACCAATTAGCTCTACATTCTATGAAAACAAAAAATTTGCAATTAAAAAAGGTTGAAACAACAAAACTAATATCATTTTTTCAACTATTTTTGAAATTTGAGAAAAGTCAAACACACGGTGGTAAAATCGGCGCAACATGCACCACAGACAAAAATGTCTTCTCTGCAGACTACTCAATGTTTTCTCAAACAACACACCTTACTACGAGCGATAACGGAAAGCAAGCTTGGATGTAATTGTCGAATTGGCTTGTACATGAGTAACTTTTTTAGTAATATTTCCTCTTGCCATGTTGCACCTTTGCAAAGGTTGGGCGGTTCTCTCCTACCGCACCTACATTTTGCCTCAACTTTCACATGGCCTTATAGTTGTTGGTAACAAAAGCAAGGTTAACGTGTATTTGTTTGGAAGCCTTCTAATTATGATGGGGTAACTCATTGCTACAATCCAACAGGCTGGGTTAAGCACCAAACCAGGCGGGGACACACGACATCAATTACCTATTTCTGCTTCAAGTGCAAACTAACACCAACAGCAGTTAGTCTGACTAATAGACCTATCGCCACTGGTCATCTTTACCCTTCTTCATGTTTTAAGTGTTTCTCCTGTGAATGACAGTCGATTAACTGCCGAGATTATCGAGGAAATGTTTGCCTCATAAGAATTGTAATTCTATTTTAAAATGTTAACCCTTTTAGACCTACACCATTTTTTCATTCGCAAGCAAAAAAAAATCTATGGCCGCAACATGGGTGCTATGAACAAGTTGCATGCCTCACAAAAATAAATTGTGATAAAAAAACTATGCGGTCTAGGAGTATAAAAATTTGCAAACGTAATAATTATATTGTAAATTATTAAGGCTGTACCGAACCGAACAAACCGAACCGAACACGGCCGAACAGAGGGTGTTCGGTTCGGTTCGGTGTTCGGTCTTTCCAACGTAAAATACCAAACCGAACATATTTTCACTTCTAATCGATGGTTTTTGATATTTGAATACACCATTTTGAAGGTTTTTTTGCCAGCTTTCTGTTGGTCCAAACCACAAGTTCCTAGCTCTAACGGTTCAGAAGTTATAAGGGAAAATGTAAAAATAGTTGATATTTTTTTATGTTTAAACAGACTTACAACATCTATGGACTTACAAGTCCATGTGAAAATACCTACATTTGTTAAGAAACTTGTGCTTTGATGAATCTTTGTGGACTGAGTTTTTCACATTTTAGTTTAAGATAGATTGGTTGGGTACATTTTTGTTCGGTTCGGAAGTGTTCGGTGTTCGGCTTATTTAAGGTTTGTTCGGTTTGGTTCGGTTCGGCTGAAAAATTCTCGTTCGGTACAGCCTTATAAATTATTGAGCAAAAATATAACTGGGACCATCGTCCTACGTTTTCATCATTAAACAATTCCTGAAGTTCGACAACATAAACAGCGCTAACCAAAATTTCACCTTACAGTACTCGGAATGATAACATCCAGTGGATATTCTTCCGTCACAACGTCTGTTATTACTTCCGAAATCATTATTTTATGTTTTATTACCGTAAAAATAGTTCCTTTATTTCCCTGAACATTTACGATCGTTGAAAGCTCACACCCGTAGGACGCCATCGCAACTAGCTGCCTCGGGCTGCCCGCAATATGACGCGCTCCTGCTAGCGCCAATGGATGCGACCTTGACTTGCTTCGCATGACGTCACTAGTGAACGACCGGAAGTCACTAACGTGAACGAACCAATCAGCGCTCGCGATGCCGAAGAGTTTGAACAAGAACCGTTAAAACGGCACATTTCATTCGAGGAATACAGGCAGGGATGTTGGAGTTTGATGACTTCATTTTTCGCGGGCTGGAAAACTGGGTCCCCCTCTCTCGAACGCGACCAAGATAGCGGCTGCAGGTTGCATCGTTCCAGAGATACGATCGTTTGAACTAAGGGCTATTTTCAGCAAACAAACGGAATTTTTACGTCGATTTTCGCAACGATGCCAACAATAACATCGATTACGGTATTAAAAAGATGAACCTAATAAAAATATTAACCGTAAATATACGTTCCAAAATACCTAATTCAATCGGCAGTACACCGCCGATGTAAGCGATTGGATTTTTTTTTTACACAGTGCGTTGAACTAAGCTAACTATCGTCGTTTGGGCGTTTTTGCAGCAGAATTGCGACGACGACCAATCGTCGCTTAGGCTCAGAAGGGTTAAACTACAAAACAGGGTAATACTGCCTGTACCTATTAAAGTATGGCTTAAGCGAATCAAGGTGTTATTTCTGCAGCTAAGTAATTTTCCATACATTAAACTACAATTTTTACTGGTTAAAAGCTCCACAATAACCACCTGTACATTACTTACTTTCGTTGGTGTCGTTACAGGAGTTGAGTTCACCCCACCACCACCTCCTTTTCCACGGGTACGACTCATAATTGCTTCTACCCTCTGAAAACAAAACAAAAATATGCTATTATTAAAGGTCGTCTCACACACACACACACACTGCTGCAGTACTCAGGCATGAACCTGCAAATGACTTTGGGGATGTAGCAAAAGCGTGGAAGCAATTCTCACAAAGGGAATCAGCCACATGTCGACTAAACCAAAACGTAAAAAAAACCTACAAAACATCTGATTACCAAGGCTGCATCATTAACTATAATGGGTCGGATTGGTTACCGATAGTCTTGGTACTGGTGAGTGGTAACTTCACTGAAATATTGATAACTTAAACCGTTAGAGATTACGATATGTGGTTTGCGTTGATTTGCTCAGAAAATTACTGAGTACCTTCCTAGCTATCTCTGAACTGTTGTTACCTTTTAATCTGCAACTTTTGCAGAAATATCCATAACTCTGGAGCCTTTCAGATAACAACATGTAGTTTGAAGCTTTTTGATCAGGAAATCGCTGAGTATCACCCTAGCTATCTTTTAATTGTTGCTTACCATTTTGAAATTTAATAATACTGGACTGCTGCAGAAAATTATACAGTCTTACGATAGATGATAAAAAAAATTGGGCAACAAATATCGGATATCGGACATGAAAGAAGGAAAAATTAACACTTGTTCTCATTTTATACATTTGCCCCAATTGTAAAGTTTAGGACTAAAAACACGCACAATTTCAGAAAAGAGAATACCATACCAGTATTCCTTGCGAATTTTCGACAGTCTGGGAACGTATGTACTCATCAGGCACTACTCCACTCTTGGAACGCCGAGTTCAAAAGAAAAGATGAAGAGAATGTAAATAAGTTTTCAAGAGTGTAGTAGTGCCTGATGAGGACAGACGTTCCCAGTCTGTCGAAAATTCGCTAGGAATACTGGTATGGTATTCTCCTGTCTGAAATTGTGCGTGTTTTTAGTCCTAAACTTTACGAGTGAGATGGATTTTCACAGTAAAAACCGCTATGTAATTTTCAATGTTGCCCCAATTAAGATAAAAACATCACTCCTAAAAAACAGGCCTGATGTTTTATCCTAATTGTGGCAAATGAGTCAAACGAGTGTTAACAAGTGTTAACTTTACCTTTTGTCATGTCTGTTCCCTACCACTGCAAAAGGCTTCTGCCAATTTTGAAGGATATCGAAAGGATAATGACAAAATCGTTAAAACTGGATTGGTATTGTATCGGTGTAGTCTTCATTATTACGAATTTACAAATGAAATACTATTTCTGAGGGTCTAAAATTAAGTGTTCACATAACACTCGTCAATCACAAAAGAATGTAGTAAAATTGTGGATTTCTGAAGTTAAGGACACGAAAGAAATTGTTTGGTTTATGGGTTAGGTTGCAAATTGAAGCACCAGGCAATAGGCATTTTATTTCATTTAACTGACCATGTTTCTTCAACAAGTAAAGCTGAAAGCTGAAAATGTGTGTAGAAAGCCTAAAAAATATAATACATGGTAAAAAAATATATGTTGCTAATAAGTTATGTCATATTCAGTGTTTTTTCCGAGTTTTTTGCACATAACTTCTTAGTGGTTTGAGATAGAGGTTTGAAATGAGCACCATTGAAAAGCTCGTATCGAGCCGGTTAAAATGGTATAGTGGAATGTCAAAAACAGTCAAAATTTGGCGGAAATATGATTTTTAGCGGATTGACCAATATGCAAATAAAAAATTTTGACCCGCGATAATTTAAGGCACCCGCACGTGCCTGTAAACCGAACAATTAACTTAGCATGGCCTAAACATGCGCTGCCTAAAATTGATACTGGTGCTCCGATGAATAATGTAACCAAAATATGCCCATGTCCGATACCAACATTGATTGAGTGCACTACTACCCAAACAATAGTGTAGTCAACTTGCCTTCCTTCTTTCCGCTCGTTCCTCCTCTTCTTTACGAAGACGTTCTTCCGTTTCTCGCCGAATCTGTTCTTGTTCTTCCCTTGCTTTCCTCTCTGCCTCTTCCCTTTCAGCTTTCTATAAAGGGAAACAAGAAACTTACATTAAGGGTCTCCAGAAGCCAAACAATTCAAGGTTAACGGGTCGCAACTGAATGTGGCCTGCTCGGAACGTTCTCCTGCAGTATTTCAAGTGCCGGAACCCCCTGGGCAGGCAAACAAACTAAAGGATCAGCAATGAATGAAGGAAGCCAGTTAGTTGATAGTGTAATAACAACTCATCATAACGGCAGTTCTCGGTGTTTCCTCGTAACTGCAGACTGATCAAGCGGTCAATCGACATTATCAAGCGATTATGTGAGAGGTAGGATGCCGTAATGAACAAGTGTTCATTGAATAAGACCGAAACAGGTTGAACATACTCGTACGGACTTTAACGGTAGTGGGTATCCTCTATGGACACTTGTGAATCAATGTACGAACACCAAACTTTCTTATTTAGCATTTAGTGCTGTAAAAACCCACACTGCAGTTTTAACACGACACTCCGTGGCTAAAACTTATGTAATTTAAATTCTCACTAAGTTGGTGCAGTACTGTAGTATTGGGCATGTCAATTAATATGGCATTCAAACTTAGATACTGAAATTAGCATCGGTGCAATACGTGAAAAAAAGCCAATCACAAAAAGAATCGATACTCTTGAATCAATACCTGTAGAGCTTCTTCTTCTTTTCTCTTCGTTTCTTCTTCTTCCCGCAGTTGCTGTTCTTCAATTGCTTTCAGCAATCTATCTTCCTGAATCTTGCGAAGCATGTCCTGTTCTGATTCCCAGCGTTTGCGTTCTTCTTCTTCAAGACGTATTCTTTCTTCTTCTTCTCGCCTAGAAAAGAAAAAAAGGTTCATGTCGATGACTTCAATAATCCACCTGTCTAATTTTTGATGTCACTAATTACTGCATGCAGTTCTCGCCATAAGAAGTAAGACCCGAGTAACCATTCAGCGGTTAATAAAGCCCAGTACAATGCAATGCACATTTAATTATATCACATAAGTTGTATAACATTCTGGGCTCTATTGCATCCCGTTTTCAAGTGCTCGTAAAAAACAAAGAATGACAATGTTACACGTCAGCTTAATATCAATTAGCTCTCACCCACAAAGATGGAGCTAATCGATATTAAGTGATCAATTGGTAAAAATAGGCATAGGGCCACGTGTCTGCCATTCTGTAGAATGCAGCCCCAAACAAGCATACGTTTCTGCTATTTTGTTTGCTGAACTATATTCGTTTCGTCCTTGTTACACGTCAATGTCATAAACACCTTTCAATCCAATTTAGATCAAGAAAGTTTAAAACGAAAATGTTAGCAAACCTGGTCAGAACAGGATTGCAAAACAAATAACGACCAAACGTCTCCGAACAGGATTGCAAAACAATAAAGACCAAACGTCTCCCCTTGCAAATGTCTTTTCGAGTGAGGACGAATGTAATAACTGCCCAGCCGAATGGGAGTAACAAATTTCTCAAGGATCATCGACAAAATGGCAACTTCTACACTTACAACATCACGGATGCCAATCTCCCGGAATTTTCTGGTGTGAGTACGAGTTTCCGTCGTCGAAAGAGAGCACATATTTTAAGTTCTGAGTCATTTGAAGGCAGAGCACTAGCAAGCAACCATCCAGGTTCAATGGTCAAAACAATTTTGAGGGCGGATTGCACTGCATGCTGAGGGCTACATACGATGGTGCCATATGATACGATGATGCTAGAAGAAATTTGTGGATCTGGACAGTATGATAAAGGCCTTCCTTAGTTCCTTCCCTTTATCTTGGTATCGGTCAATAACCAACTACAGGATTTAACATTGGGCAGAGTTGACTAGGCCAGGTAAAAGTAGCTAGGAACATATTTGCAATGTTATTGAAGGTAAGATTTTGGCGTAGCAAACATTCCTACAAGAGTTAAAAATTGGCTCGATTTTAACGCAATATAAGCTTCTGTACCGTATTATTTTTGGCCGCGTTTCTGAAATGTGTCAAATTATGCTTCCGAATATTAGGCAAATATGCTTTGGCATCGCGCAACAATGAATTACATCCTCTACAACTGAATTCATGTGATGTTTGTTACCTAAATGGGCGCGAAACACTAGTAGTGTGTGGTATGGGAAAGTGGACACTTTCCACTTGTTGAGTATTTTCATTGAGTATTATATTTTGGCAAGGAGGAAGGCACATTTCCAACTAGGGTACATAAACTAAGGCTCGGCCGCTACTAACTTTCACCAATCCGAACCAATGCGGTATGATGCTTCTTCATCGATACTGATGACGATACTTCAATGCATTACTCGCCGTAAAGTTAATGTTTTTTTTTCATATTCAGAAACAAAATTTGATGAAAAATTTCCAGTCTCAAAGTTCTATGAACTAGCTTTTTGCAGTAAAGTGCATTTTTTGGAACCGATTTTTGGTTTTTGTTAAATAATTTGATAACTCTGAAATTAGCATCATTGGAAAGCTCTCAAAAAAATGGTTTAAATGGTACACTGGAACATCAAAAACGGTCAATTTTTTGCGGTATTTTACCAAAACAGTTACCCGATACCGTTAGTATCAGTGTCGATACTGATGCCAACATAGGTATCGGCCAAGCCTTAACAGAATCACTTTTCGGCAGAAATATTACAGTTTTGTTTTTTCGATTTGCAAATTAGGATGCAAAATTTGCAGGAAAATGCACCAAACATGCTATGGAACTTAAGTACAGTAGAACTTTTATTATCTGAACTAATTTAAATCAAACGTTGTTCGGATGTGGAACTCGTATGCCGGACAAAGATATTTGAGTGGAATTTAATTGTGTTGGAGAATTGTGCTTTAACAGTTTCACGCTTAACCTTTTTATTTTGAACGAGCATTACAGACTGACCGATTTGGGCATTTACCAAAAATATCATTTCAAGCTGTGCAGTGGAGCTCAACAATTTAAAATATAGTCACTTATCTCAGAAAAGCATGCTTTTAATGGTCATGCATTTAGAAATTTTTTACACAAATTAGTACTGGCACAGTAAGCAGCGAAACAATGTTGAAAAACTTACAAATACGCAAAAGTTCAACATTGTTGGCCGCCATTTTGTATTCAGCTAAGGAAGGCACATATACAACTCCCAACAAACACCATTTCAAACAGCTTAGACTAGTCAGTGCTGTCATTAACGATTCATATGTGCACTAAAAGCGTTTCCTAACAACACTGCGTGAAGAGCTATGGATGTATTGGTACGTTGACTTTAGCATGCACCCACAAACATACAGGACGTACTAGTACGCCCATAGGCAGCTGTGCAAAAGTTCAAAGGACGTATTAGTACGACCATAGGCGTTAAAGTGTTAATCCAAATGATGACTGAAGACGCTTTGGGATCAAATACTTTCTAGAACAAGATTAAACAAGCTGGAGATCCTGCTATTTAATTGACTGTCAAATTTGTATGGACCCATATTTTGTGCGATTTTGCGATGTTGACAAATGTACAACTTGTTTACTATTCCAACTATCAAATGTAGGGGTGTATTCCTCTCGCTAAATGAAAAAGCTAAAAATGAAAAATTGCAATCGACTATTTTTTTGTTAACTTGGTGGTAAAGTATGGCGATTTGTTCGTTGGCGGTAGTCATCAAGAGGTGAAAAGAGGAACTTAAATTTAAAAAAAACAATATTTAATTCATATTGTATGCCACTTACGCTGTACGCTACGTATGACCAATAGTTTGTTTCCTTTGGCGAGGTTGTTTTTTTTTTGTAAATTCATCAAATATCGCAATAGATTTTTTGCAAAAGTACTAAGGCTGCACCAATACCGATACTGGATAGGATCGGTTGCAGACACCAGGGGAATTAGATTGGTATTGGCAAATTACGATGTAACATCGATAACTCGGGAACCGTTAGAGATAACGACATGTAGTTTGCTGCATTTGCTCGGGAAATCACTGAGTGTCTACCTAGCTATCTTTGAACTGATCATTACCATTTTTTTATTTTAATAATTGTAGGACTTTTGAAGAAAAATTACTATAGATCAGTAGGTAAAAAAAATTAAGCATTCAATTTCGGAAGTATCGGTACTGGTATGATTAAATTTTAAAAACAGTAACAGATCGGTAAAGCTGGTATCGGTGCAGCCTTAAAAATTACTTTTTTCTTCGCATGTTTCACAAACGCAACAAATTTCATTGCGTAAATTTGTTTAAAAATATCACAGAGGGTAGCCTATAGGTTCCTTACAAATTTAGCATTTGGATAATCGAGATATTTGAATAATCTGTTCTACTGTACACAAGAAAAAAAGTTAAGATATCACAAAATTACAGAAAGAACAAGTCCTTCACAAAGGTTGATACTAGGGATCGACCAAATATAGTTAATCCGGATAATTTACAAGATTTGGCGAATCTGATCCAGATTCTAACATAATCGAAAATAAAACCTTTGTTGATTGTTTCAGTCATTTGCATTTTATACAGACTACATTTTCTCCTCAAGTAGTAAATTGAGTGATTAAACCTTAAAGATTTAAGTACACATTCTCGCAACTTGTTCACTGGTTTTCCCCTTATAACATCCCAACGGTTTATGCTAGTCATTGAAATTTGTTCCATTGGAAAGCTGGTGAAAAAACACTTCGAATGGTATATTGGAATGTCGAAATCAGCCAAAAATCAGTCAAGTTATTGAAAAATCGTCTAGACATTAAACATTTTTCCGAATCGAATCTGAAAGATCCGGCTTCAGATCCGGCTTCAGATTCGGTCGATCCCTAGTTGACACACATAGGTGGGGTTAAGTTTATAATCATGCGTTGCTGCGCTGCAACTACACGAAGCATTAATTAAAACTGCCTTTCTGTTCAGTTAGGTGCATGCACATATTCTAACTCGTTAAACTCACCTCAACTCTTCCAGTCTCTGGCGCTCGAGCTCTGCTTCTCTTTCTGCTTGTTCCCGAGCCAAACGACGCCTTTCAGCAATGGCTGCCTTGGCTTCTTCTTCTGTTGTTATGCGTGGCTTGTTAATACTAACTTCCATGATATTGGAGTCCTGCTCCACTGGTGCTGAAGGAACAGGTTCTTTTGGAACAATTTCTTTTGGAACAGAAACACGATCAGCAGTACTTATATTCTCAGCTGGCAATTTGTTTTCTTTTTCCACTGAAGTTGTCATTTGTGAGCTTGTGTTCGGGGCTGGTGGTATTTGCTCCACCAAAGGAGTCTGTTTTGGCATAGGTGCTTTCGCAAGAGACTTGATATTTGGCTTTGGTGGAATCTGGAAAAAGATTTGAGGGGAAGATAGTTATTTTACCTATCACGGCTACTTTCTTATCATTCTACTAAAGCCCAAAAAAAAAAAAATAGATTTAAATACACTACTTTCGGTGCATGTTTTACAGAGAAGTCCGCCTATGCACTTAGAATTTTTGTTACGAAAATAAGGACATGTCCAACATTGGTGCGTTCCGTCTTCAAAAGATGAAACAGTGTTGCATGTGACACACAATCGTGTGTCTTGTGTTGTCGTTCTTGAGTGTGTTTGAAGACATCATGGCGTCAAGCAGCAACTAAGTGTAGCTCTAGCTAGGGACTTAGCTTTAGGCTGTATCACGTCAAGAAGGGACTGGACTAAGACTCAGGAAGCAAAAGTGCTAAATCCGCACGGAACCAATTGTCGCCCGATGACGAACTAATGTTCCAAGACGCACCATGACCGCCATGTAAGTTACCGCCACGATATCTGTAGTGCTAAGCTATCTGTTCACAATCTGCACCTCTGCAATATTTGTGAGCGGGGATTTCTTCATCCCGCACATCAGTTTTCACACGTTTTGGATGTGAACAAGACTTAATTATGATTACACTTTTTGTTGTGCCCAACTTACCGTCATCAGCAAAAGCCAGAACACAAGTATTAGTCATATTCCAAACTTGTCAGAGAGCAACAAACAAAAATAGGCTTAGCATCCTGCTTTGCGGCACGTACTTCCAAGATGCCACAACTATATCTGCTGGTGATCCTTAACAGACACCTCGACCCAGCTTACAAGATATGCAGCCTTCTCAACAAATGCAGATGGCAATGGGGAACTTTACCAAATGCCTTACAGAAAACTAAATGAGTAAAATGTGCAACAAAAATTCGTAAGAAATATTTTGATTAACTGAGCATATCAAGACCAGAGGGATGCTCAAGCTTCATTAACGTAAATTAGTAAACAGTCGCCATTTAGTTGGTGCACTTTAAAATTTACTTGCCAGTTTATAATTGCACTCGATACGTTACGCAACGGAAATGATTTGCAGAATTACCTCACTGTTCTTTCATTCATTATATCACCTGATAATCAATTCAGCACAACTTGGTAAATAATATATGTGCAAACTTAACCTCTTCACGTTGCCTTTTGCACTTGAACGTCCAACTACCCGAGCGGGAATTGAACCCTAAACTTTCTAGACTAAAGGCCTAAGTCCTACCGCTAAGCCATACTGACACAGCCTTTGGTCTCAAAAGGTTAAGGGTTCAATTACCGCTAGGAAGTCGGCTGGACTCACTTGGGTTGGAAACCCTTGCTGATCGAAGGCAAAATCTCGATCTGATTTGTGTCTTCAAGCTCCTGAGCAGACTCGTTGACATCGATTGGAGGAAGCTCCTGACTCTTCGGGTGGCTAGGTTTGCTGGACCACGTAATTTGTTTCTTCGGCGATGTCGGGTGGATGATCGGAGGTTTTGCTTTGGTGTCAGGGTGGTCAGAGCGTGTAATGCTCTACCTGATGTCAGATGCGCGCCCTCCCTTAGTGTCTTTAAACGTCGCCTGTCCCTATGCAATACCACGGGATAGTTTGTGGTTTCCGCGGGTTTTTTCCTGTCCTTTTGGATTTTCGCTGTGCTTGGATTCTTATTTATACTTACTTATATTTATACCAAGTCTGACGTTTAAGTCCAAAAAGCATCAGAAATAGGTTTGCATCCGCTTTCATTTATCACTTAGCGAGCAACTTGGTTTTCCGTCCTGCTAACAACTTGATTCTAAAGACGAGGAAGGAAAGAAGGAATGAAGGGAAGGAAGGAAGGTACGGCTTACAAGATATAACCATTTTGGCAGCCAGTTAGCAAGTAGGACAAACAGTAATAAGAAACAACAGAATTTTGCGTTAACATTTGCAAGCACCACCCAACACTGATGAAGGCTGGTAATGCCCTGCTAGCAAGAACAATAGCAGATTAGCAGCTAAACATTTTATCTACTTCACAATAAAAGGAGATTTTATGTGTGTTCAGTAAGGCTGTACCGAACCAAACAATTCGAACCGAACATGGTCAAACAAAGGAATGTTCGGTTTGGTGTTCGGCCAATCTAAAGCAAAATACTAAACTGAAAATATTTTCACTTCCAATTTACGAATTTTGATGTTTGAATACACCATTTTGAAGGTTTTTTCGCCAGCTTTTTGTCAGTCTAAACCACAAATTCCTAGCTTTAACCGTTCATAAGTTTTGATGGAAAATGGAAAAGTAGAGGAATTTCCACATGTGTGTAAAAGTCTATGTGAAAATACATGCACTTGTTAAGAAACTTACACTTTCATAAATGTAGGAATCTTTTTGAATTTAGTTTTTGAATTTTATTTTAAAGGTTGATTAGTTTGGTACACTTTTGTTCGTTTCGGAAGTGTTCGGTACGGCCTTACTGTTCAGTAATATATTAATGCAAAAGGGCTTTTAAATTAGGATTTCAAACAACTTGAATTTCAAGATTTCTTCCCCATACAAAACAGTTAGACCACCAACACGGTTTTTTTACCTTGGGTTTTTCTTTTGGAACGTCTGTTGCTGGTCTGGGCATCGGCGCCTTTGGTGTTGGAGGTGTTCGACGCGGAAGAGCTGGGGGTGGTTTAGCTACCGTTAGAGTTGTGTCTCCTGCAATACGATCTGAACCGGCACTCTTGGCCCTTGGCGGCTTGTAAGTAGACATGGCAGCTAAAACAAACGGAAAGAATCGAAACTTACTAATAGCAAAACTGATTTAGAGATTACATCAACTACTGCATCGCAGTATGAAGAGCCGATTGCTTTACTGTATCACCGAGAGCCACCATCACTGTATCAGTGCAGTTTGATTAAAGGTTGAAGGTCAAACCAAGCAAGCTGCAGTGAAATGGCTGAGCGGTTTGGCGTTTGGTTTTAAAAATTCATAGTTAAATTCTCGACACAGGTAGTCTGACCAGTACGTCCAAAATCACCGCATATTCAGAAAGGAAACCATGAACAATGGCTCCTAGAAAACAATAATGGCCAGTCAACCAACACCATAACAAAGAGCCAAGTCTATCCAAACATACAAGTGAGACAATACAGAAATGCCCTATTGAACAATTAAACTAGTTAAATACAACACGAACATCTGCTGTAAAGGGGAAGAGGGAAGCATAAGTCGACTGAGCAGTGGCTGAATTGGACGCCATTCTGCAAAAATGTGTCAAGCCACATAAACATATTTTTCAGGTAACAAGTGTTAATGTTCCTATTCATTAAAAAATACAGTGTTGCATTACTGTTTGTTTTTATATAGAAGAACAGTAATGCTACTACAACACTATTTTTTTAAAGAATAAAGAACATTAACGCTCGTTAGCTCAACAATATGTTTATGTGGCTCGACACATTTTTGCAGAATGGTGTCCAATTTACTTGGTAGAATAAGTTGCAACATAAAGGTCATCAGAGTTTGCTGGGTTGTTGTGCATATTAGTGTAGGTCCCTTTACATATTCTCGTTTTCTAGTGCGCACTTCGTGGCAATTACAGGCCCTTTGCAGTAATTTTGCAGCAATAAATAAGGCTGCACCGATACCGATACTGGATCGGATGCCGATATTAGCGCCATCAGTATCGGCAACATTCGCAGAAATATCGATAACTCTGTAACCGTTCGAGATTACGACACAAGGTTCGCGGCGTTTTACTCAGGAAATTACTGAGTATATTCTTAGCTATGTTTTATCTGTGAATTATTATAAATTTTTTATTTTAATAATTATTGGAGTTTTGCAGAAAACTACACCTTTTACGAAAAATTGGGGATACAATTTTGGATATTGGTATCGGACCAGTATCCGCAAAATTTTGAAAACCGGTTCAGTATCAGTATCGGATCGGTAAAGTTGATATCGGTGATGCCTTAGTAATAAACATACAGTAATACAGTAATTGTGTGGGGTTTAAGCCCAATTTTTTAAGCGACCATGCAACGATTTTAATTATGATGCATAATCAATCAATGATGCAGTACTGCATTGCTACAGTTTATGAAATGCTGTATAACAAATGCCACCTGCAGAGCACATATTTCCAGAATTTTGTTTATATCCCCAGATCTTCAGAAAGATTCCAGTATTCCTAGAGATTTTCACCCCGTTTTCATCCACCCAGTCCCAAGGTGTTCAGGCTTAGTCAGAACCTTGTTACTTTACCTTTCCTTTCTGTGCTTCGCCCTTGTCTTTCTGCAGCAGTGGCGCTTTGATCGGGTGCAGTGCCAGCAATGCTAATCGGGCGACGGCGGTGCGCGCTGGTGCGTGCTCGCATGCTGACCGTAGAGCTCTGGCTAGCATGGCTGGACAGCGACTGCTGAGACAAGCTGCTGTTTGGCCGAGATGGGGAAGACGGCGTCGTGCGTGTCACTGCAATAAAATCGACCAACGAAAATTACGTCACAACTACGTTTATTGGAAACGGGAAGAGTTGCCAACTCGTAATACTAAACTGGTACATTAAACCCATTTTAATACACAAGTTAGCTAATAAATCTTCCACTCACTAAATTGAAACAGTAAGTGAAGACTATCCTGATAATTTTGCAGCATTAAACACATTCGCTCATTATAAATGTATGTAAATCATATTGCTCACCTAAAAAATTCACCACTAATTTTCTCATTATTGTAACTATATCTGGTAACCCCTCCAACCCACACCCAACCCCCAAAAAATACCTGTCAGAATTCCGTTCTGGAAGCTACACACTGGACTATGCTGACTTGTGCTGAATACATAACATTTTTTGACTGACCGATTACAACCAATTCAAGTTGAACATTACACCCTACTGATTGAAAAAAACAAATACAAATCGACCATAAAGCAAGGTAACTACAAGGTTATAAACATGTTTTCATCTAGCCTTGGTACAAACAACATTCTAAGTTTCTTGTGCTGCGTAGTAATTTAAATCCGTGCACATCAGTCTTTTATCCAGAGAAACCAGTCAGCTACACGTCAACACAAATAGCCTATGTATATTTCAAAGATTGTAACAAACACGTGAATGTGTTGGCTTATAGTAGATCGCTGCATTGTATATTGAATTCTTAGATGTACAGAAAACTGTAAGGCAGTAGAAGAGGAAGGGAGGGGAACGAATTGCAGACAGTACTAATGAGATGAAGAAACCAAATAATCCAAGAATATGGGCTGAATTTAGTATACGTGGCATACAATTAAGTGTTTTTTGGGTAGTTCCACTAAAAATTGAGATGCTGTGAAGTTCAGCTAAAAACTGTGATACTGTGAAGTTCCACTAAAATTGAGATAGTGTACTGTAAATGGGTCTGTGCCATGGCTTGTAACTAACATAACCAGATAAAAATCAGTTAGTGGCAAGCTCTTTAGTTTCAATAATAATGACAGCATATGTTTACCTTATTCGTTTTCTTAGAACCAGGGAAAAACTCCAAATCTTACAAAATAAATATTTATGGATTTGCTGGTAATTACAATCTTGGGCAGATAACGAAACTGACATTTAAATCAATCGCTTTGGTCATATAATGCATCTTAATTAACAGCACTCGGGTGAAAGCCAAATAAACACAATGTAAAAAAAGGATGAGATACCAGTATAATTTCAGCAAACACTAAAATATGTTTTTTTTTTTAAACGAACTAACATGTTAATTTATAACTTAACACAAGAATCATGCAACAGTCAATTCCAGTTGCTTAACCTAATGGAACACAATCCACCTACATTAATTTCACAAATTCTGTGAGTTAAGCAAAGTTAAAAATATCTTCATTAGACCCAAGGCACACCTTTTAGAATGACGATGTGGAGAACCACTTTAGGTTGGCATTAACTAATCAATACAGTTATCAATACGAAAAAAAATCAAGACTTGATTACCCACTTTCTATTCGTAAATATTTTAATGAGGAGGGGATTACGTAAGAAAAATTACTAGCAAAACGGCCAGAAAAAAAATGCACCAAACATTTTATTCTTAGCTGAAAGGTAAGGTTTCAATTACTTTCTCCATTTCCATTCCGTAGCTCAGTGCTCGGTGTATTTCTGTGTGTCTGTCGTAAGTGCTGAACTAAATTTGCCCAAACAAAAAGAAAAAAAAAAGAAAAGAAAAAACTTATATGTTAGTCAACTTTTACTACTGCATATTTTCAAACAAATAATTTGCGGCATTAGACCATTAGTTATGCTGTAATAAAACAAGCAGACAACGGGCTAAAATTACAATAATAATTATTAAGGCAGTTATCGAATCTAACCAAATCGCCGACAGCCAATATTACACTGAGAGGTTCAAATTGGTGATTGGTCAATTTTTTCAAAAATACTGATAGAGTCCTTTTACATTTTGTCAATGGATTTCACAAATTCAATACAGCAACATGTTTTAAAGATTTTTTTGCCACTTTCTAATGGTCCAAACCCAGGAAAATTTTGCAAATCTGGAAAAGTTAATGCACTTTCAAGACTTCATTGATAGCAAATACATGCATGTAATTAGCATATAAATGCATATAAATATGTGCAAGTCTAATTAGCAATAAATCAAAATGGAACACAACTGAATGCAATCAATCCCTTTCGGCCAACTTAGGGTTAGTTTATGGAAAGAATGTGGCGCTAGAAAGCAAGCAGCAGCTGGTGGAATTTTTTGCTGTTTGCATCTGCTAGTTCGTACACAATGCAAAGTTGGTGTGGGAAGGCAAGAATTGCGTTGTGGGGTAGAAAACCATGGCAAATGCGTACATTTTAATAACTAGTATGCATTTCTTCAAAAATAACCACCGCCAAACTTCTCGGGCAAGCGTATTGTGTGTTCTTTGGCCACACATGCTTCAGGCGTACACAGCGACATTGTTGTATCCCATAATCACGCGTTTAACGCTCGACAGCAGAAAATTAAAGTCGTAATTAAAAGCTTTAATAACCATAAGTGTATTTTAAATTTTCAATAGTCAAAGCAATAGTACAGGCGTATTTAAGTTAAAAAGAATACTAAGCCATTAACTACGGATGTGCGATACTCGAAAAATTCGAGCCGAGTATGCAACGTGGACTCGAACTCGGCTCGGCGCCTGCATCCATACTTGGAAAATTCGAATCCGGTAAAAATGCGATAACTTTGCCAATTTTTGACCAATTTTGACGTTCAAATATATCAAATTCATCATCTCGGCGAGAGCTTTCAATTGTAAATTAAAAGCCACTAGCTCAAACCATTTTAAAGCTATATCCTAAAAACTGAAACACCAATTTTTACACGTCGACCCACACAGTCCGTTAAGCAGCGTTGTAGTTCTTATTATGCTAACAAATAAAGACACTTGCAAAATAAGTGTCTTCACGAAATACTCTAACTCGGCTCGATACTCGATTCTTCTGTTGCAAACTCAGCTCGGCTCGACTCGAATTAAAATTATTCTACTTGCACACCCCTACCATTAACTATAAATTTTTTTATTGTAAATTTAGGTATGTTAGTCGGCATCAGACTTCAATACGTGCTTAACCACTTGAAATACCCTACGCTCTCATCCATAGAGAATTCTCTACTAACAAGACCAAACAAGGGCGAAACAGTCCGTCTAAAGACCACTGTGGGTGAGAGAGCTTGTTTTTTGAAGTGATTAAGCACCTATTGACTGCTTAAATGTAGATGTCTAACATTCAGCAGAATGGAACCCTATACAATCAATAGTTTTTTCTAACTTATTGAAGCCAGTCCGGTTTTGAGCATGTTAGTGCTTAATCCGTGTAATTTTTTTAAATGCCTGCTTCAAGAAGACAACACGCGCTTAGCTCCCAATCGCTGGAGAAATCCCTTTTTGAATCGCGTGGAGTGACATCATCTTTCTTCCTACATTCCTGGTTGTATACCTCACTAGCGCAGGCCCAAGAAACAACACAGCGCTGCCAGAGGCTATCTATCGCAGCTTCATGTAGCACAAGTGGAAGGGTAGGACATCACCCCAACCGGCTTTAAGAAAGATGACGTAACAGCCTCTCCATGGCACACGGCTCCAGCTCACGCCCTTAAGTTGTCGGCATAGGTGACTTAAAAGTGGCGGTTGTTTTTATTATTTCAACGTTAGTTTCAAGGCCAGCAACATTTTATAAGTTTTAAAAGGGGTTTTAGGGTCTTAGCTAACATAAAAAAAATTGGAAAAGTGAGAGTTTAGTATTCCTTTAATTTAGGAATTTATCAAATTTCCACACCCGACATAACCACGCAAAAAATGCCACAACACACTATAAAATATTGACTGAGCATTGTCACAAAAAAAAAAATATTTTAAAGTAAGACGAATGTGGAGGGAAAAAGACTGCCAAAATGTTATTTTTCTTTCTGGCAAATATTTTAGGATCCTTCCCATGAACACAACTAAAAACATACATTTTGAAGAAGGTCTGTAGCCACGACACACTGCTTTTTGTGGAACATCAACAATCAGTTTTGCTTACTTCTTATTTTAACCATGGAAAAAATTTCGTTTCGTAAAGTCATCCACGGCGCAGATACACATTTCTATTTCAATGAGAAACAAACCACCGTATTTGCCTTAAAAAGAAATGGGTTACTAAAGCAAGCTTTTGTTTGGGCAGTAGTTCTGACGAGACCCAGGATAGACTTACTTGATCATGTTGTTAGCGCAAGCGCAGTCGACCACAATCACTGCGAGGCATGCAGTGCGCCGTGACCCCCAGATCACAACCTCGTAGACCCTCGCAGTTTTTAATTTTTTCACGAAAATCTGTAACCTGCTTCCGTATTACAATCAACGTAACCTCAAATTGTTGAATATGTGTATTAGACTTTCGGATCAGCACCTATTGCCTTCCTTGGCCAATAAAACGTTGAACAGGCTGGCTTTACCTCCAACCCCGATCTCACCTTCCCACGGGGTCCAGGACCCTTTGTGTTGATCATCCACAGGGAGTCATGCTGCCAATTTAAATGAGTTGGGAAATTTTTCCCCAAGTCACAGGAATCGGTGAATTTCATGGTTATCAATTGCTTGCTGTGCGTAATGAACAACCTAACAACTCGATGGGCGACTACGGTGTGTTATTTACTATAACTCCGCAGGGTTTTATTTTGGTTCTAGATTATCATTGTATCCTCTGTATGCTTTTCAGTCCAGAGGGATACATTTGCGGCAAACCGCGTCGTTAGGCAAGTGTACGACCTTTGTATACAACGGTAGTAAAAGCCGGGAACTGCGATGAGCATCGCCATGGCTTTAAACTTGGAATGCAAACACACTATCCTGACGTATGGTTGGATGGAGAAGACCCGGATGCGATCAACCGTTTCTTGCAGCTAGACATGACAATAATTTTGCTAAATTTCGACAGATTTTGACGTCCACAAACACCAACGGTATTTTTTTTTTTGCCAGCTTACCAATGTAAAAGAAAAATTGCTGCTTACTGCCAATTGTAAGAGGACTAAGACTAATGTTTAGTTAAAACATAAAGCGCCTGCTTGTTGATCAATTAATATCAACATTCAACATTAATATCAACATATTTACAGTTCATGAATTGTACAGAAAATGTTTGGCAAGCATGCTAGTTTTTTTTCCCCCCCGGTAAGGTCTTTTTTCTGGGTGCGGCTTATTTACGAGCACAGCTTACATACGAGACAATACGGTAAACTTGTAACTACAGTAAAATGAGAGTTCTGTTATATTGGTTTAAACTGCACTTTATCACTATAATACACGTCTCAGATCTTCCCAGCTTCATTGACGGCTTGCACTATCTCGCGAGTCATGCTTTGCCTGGAATTAAAATTAGGGGGGGCTGATGCTAGTTTCTGTTAATGAAGGTGCCAACTAACTTTAAGTCAGGCAATGCAAGACGCACGAATGCCAACCTTAACAGCACGGAAAGACGAGTTACGCTTCATGAAAATTTGCCACAGCGTGGGAATTTTTTTTTTAACTACAGCCTTACATCCTGCTCTACACGCTGAAGCAATTTTTGTATCGAGTAAACATTTTGGTTTTTATTTTGCTTCAAAAAAGTCATCAGCACACAGCAAGAGCCCAAGAACCAGCCATTTCCAACCCCCCCCCCTTTTTTTTTTGCTAACCTACTAGCCAGAATGCTGTTTTAACAAACCTCGATTATCCGAACTAATTGGGACCGAAGGGTGTTCGGATAATCGAAAATTTGGATAATCCAATTGAATGCAAAATACAAGAGGAAACTTTTTTTCTTCCTCTTGTATAAGCCGCACCCATAAAAAGACCTTACCGGGGGAAAAAAAAAAAACTATGCTGGATTGGATTGTATACGAGCACTGAAAAGAAAACTTTGCTAGAAAAGAATGGAACATAAAAAAAAAAAATTCTCTAAAAAAACGGTGAATTTTTGAATATTTTGTAAGAATGGGAATTCAGATAATCAGGGTGTTTGGATAATCAAGGTTCTACTCAGGGTGTTTGGATAATCAAGGTTCTACTGTAATTATGTAAGTTTTTACTTAGAAACATGTTGTTTAGAACAAATGACTAATTCTAGTTAACGACGTCAACCTACCCTGACTGGTGTTATTTTTATTTTTTTTTTGGATATTTTCTGGACCACAAAAAGCACATAAATCCTTTCGGTATGTCGTGCGACCCGTTGAGAATGGTGTTGGAAACATTTTGATGTCGCAAAACTGAGTCGTACAGGAAAGCTAACAGGGACACATGTGCCTTTAACCTCAGGAATATAGTCCGACTCTACTACCATATCTAACGATGATGATTGTTACATGGAAGAAAATTGTTAAGCACTAGGTATTGAGAGTTTTTGAGAAACTGGTACACAAATATGATCAATTTTGTCCGTAGAAAAGCATATGTGCCCGTCTTACCTTAATCGTGCCAAATGGATTACATACAACTGCCGTCTTACTAGTGTAGGCTGCAAATTGGCAGACAGGCTCTAGACTAACCAAACTCACGAGTGAGAGAAAAATTCTGTAAACTAAGGCTGTTTGATATAGGTACTGGTATCAGGGCTGATCTACTAACACTGTGGTATCTGTGTTGGATTGGGTTGACTCGACATGGTACCAGTCAGTAGGGAATGACCAAATCTGAATCAAAAGAGTTGGGATTCAGATCGAACTAGGTAACATTTTTAATATCCAGATTAGTTTTTATTAAATTTGCTAATTTTTGGCCGGTTTTGTCATTTGAAACGAACTTTTTTATTTACCAGCATTCCAATGACGCTATTTCAGATGGATAGCGTAAACTATTCAGATGTTGTAGGGAAAAAACGATAATTTTAAAATGTAAAATTAGTTTTTACTAACCTAAATACTTACTTCAGTAATTATGCTTAAAATCATCATTTTACGCTATCACTGCTCATTTATCAACTAAAAAACTCCCTTTTTTTTAGCTTGTATCCAAACTTTCTCTCCTCTCCCGCCAGGGGCGCTGCTACTCCTAACTAGGAGGCCGCCATTTTGTTTGTTCCCCTTATCACATTTTGAACTCTCCTTTCAGTGAATGCGGGGAGGCGGGCGGGTTCTTACTGAAGTAAGTATTTAGGTTAGTAAAAACTAATTTTACATTTTAAAATTATCGTTTCTTACTACCTGCAAATACTTACTTCAGTAATTATGCTGAATTTGTCATTCAGGCGGTGGGGAAAAACCTCACTGAACCTGGGAGAGCTTGCCTACTACTGTTTTAACATGGAATAAGTCAACTTACCACTTCTACACAGTTGGTCTCGTCTCCTCTTCCAGTTACTTCACTGGCGTGCGTAGTTGACTGGGTGTCCCTAGTCTACACTCGAGGTGACTCCCTCAGTCTGAGTCAGCACTATAGTTCATTCACCAGTGTGTGCCTCCGTCCGGGCGTCCCCAGTCTACACTAAGGGTGACCCCATCCGGTAGAGTTTGATGAAGGTGGTACCGCTATTCCATGAGCACACTGTGATCACCTCATCCCAACGCCCATGATGCGGCTAATGCGCGAAGCTCGTGTGCTCTAACTATAGCGGGGAGATCCCCGTGATCCTGTCCGTTCAAGTATGCTCTTTTAATCACGGCCCAGATCCTAGGCACGCCCTTATCTATAATTTCACCACTGTTTGAGTCCACATCAAAAAACAGTGGAGTTGGCTTGTTATGAAATTGCAGTTCTCCTTCTTATTTTCTGTTTTGGATAGGTAGAACCGCACCGCATAGCTCTTTTCGTGTTTGTCCACACTCTTTTAGAGCCTTAATTCGAACAGGCTTTGATGTCGTTCCCGGTTTGCAATTTTTTGCTCCGACATGGGCCGAAAACGTCAAAAATACCTCCGACCAGTCAGACCAGTCTTTGGCAAAACTAATATGACCCTCATCCTTGGTGAAGGCTGCCAACTCACTTTGGCGTGCTGCCGAGGCTAAAGCGACTAGGAATACAGTCTTCTGGGATAGAAATAGAATGGACGCATTTCTAGCTGGCTCATATGGGGCACCCATTAGACTTTGCAGCCCCAACGGCAGATTCCATGTGGGGAACAATTTCGTTTGTCTTGGTCTCCCACTTTCAAAGGCTGTCATCTGTTTGGAAACCACCACATTGGAAAACAGTCTTTGGATCCCCAACGCATGTCAACACGAACGATAGCCCTTGGGGACAACCGTTGACAAAAAGCTCTTCAAAGAAAGCTGTCAGCATTCGTAGGTCCTGGTTGCATGGGTCGCAGTCCGACTTTACACACCACTCGAACCACTTTTTCCATTCGGCATTGTAGTTACGTTGCGAGGACTCCCTCAAACACTTCGTAATCCTGGATGCCACTTCCGTCTTAAATCCCTCCCTCACCAAATTCTTCCTTAGAGTTTCCACCCTTGAAGATTCAGCATGGAAGGGTTTTGGTGCAGGGTCCTCCCCCGATGCTGGTGATTGGCAAAGGAATGGATCCGTCTTTTCCAGCTCCATCAACTCTGGGAACCATGGAGGCGCTGGCCAACAGGTGACTACTAGGATGAATTTCCCTTTGGCCACTCTCAACTTGTTGATCATTTTCCATAGAAGGTACGCATTTAGACCTTCCCAGCTGATTGACAGTGTGTCCGTTGCCCAGGCCCTCCATCCGGGAACGGGGACACAAAACATGAGAGCTGATTGTTGTAGTGCAACCAGAACCACCTACGGGGTTACCCACTGACGAAACAGGGCTTCCAACCCTGAGGGTCCAACATCCATTCCGTAGACAGCACCTGTGAACCCCGGGACAACTCTTCCGCCCACAAGTTGAGACTTCCTGTTATGTGGCGAGGAACCGGCGAGATTTCGTACCGCATGCAGATCTCAAACAGGCTGGAGGCTTCTTCCATAAGAGATTTCGAATGTGCGCCTGCACCTTCCTTCACATACGCAACAGTCGTGGCATGATGCCCATTGCCTGACCCCTCAGCCTTAGCTTCCAGGCAAGGAGGGCTCTCCAAACTGCTCTGAGCTCCAGGACGTTGACGTGCAGGACCTTCTCTTCTTCGCTCCAAATGCCTGATGCCGTTTCCCCGGCAAAGTGAGCACCCCAACCTGACAGGGCGGCGTCTAAAAATAGGAGCAACTCCGGAGCGGGCTCGTGAATGGGCACTCCAACTTGAAATCTCCAACTTGGCCGTCCACCACGACCAGCTCTGCCTCGGGAGGTCTCGTAGCGGAATGACGTCCACCCAACCGTTCCGCGGCTGCCCCGCTGTCTTCTGAACCAGTGGCCGCCAGTGGCCTAAGGGTACAAGTCTGGCATTGGAGTCCAAGAGTCCAATGAGCGATGCCAACTCCCTCGCCGTTACCTTGGTCCTTCTGACGAATGTCTTCCCCGACGTTCTCGTCTTGACGAACCTCTCCAGTGTTGGTTTTACCACCATTTTTACAGTGTTGAACATTGCACCCAGGAACACAAAACAAGAGCTTGGAACTGGTCTGGACTTCTTGAGGTTTATACCAAGACCCAAATGTGAAAACCAGGAGCTGCACATTTCCCACTGCTGGGTCAAAAGAAAACCGTCCTTGTTTCGAACCAGCCCATCTTCCAAATAGGCGTGAGCTTTGATGTGATGTAGGTGCGGTATGCAAGCACAGGTTTCCGCATCCGGGTAAACACGTATGGAGCCGTCGCTAAGCCGAAGGGAAGAGATTTCCATTGGGACGATTTTCCCCCCCGCCACAAGGCGGAACAGATGTCGAGGGGATTGAGGGGAACGTGCAGATACGCATCCTCTAGGTCGATAGAAATGGTATACTCTTCGTGCTGGAGTGAGTCTCAAATTGATTCGATCGATTCCATCAGGAAATGTTCCTTTGCGAGGTGTTGATTGAGTTTCCGAAGATTGAAAGAACTCGGGATCCTCCTTCCGTTCGGAATCGCCCTTGCTGGACTCCAAAAACCTGTACTGCCCCCTTCACAACCAGCAAATTGACTCCCTTGATAAGTTCTGGGATTTCGGAACGTCCTACCAGCCAGTCTCCAGTTACAAGCCTGGTGACGAATAGCGGTGTGTATCCCTCCTCCAGAGCTCGGATGACGAAGCTGTTCACCGATGACAACGGTGAATGGGGGGGGGGGGGACGCCCTGACCATGGCCAGTCACTGACGTGGAGGTCTTTTACCTCTTCCCCGGCACGATCCTCGGCCACGCTGGTAACTCTCTGGTCCTTTCCCGCGTGACGAGGAGGGGGGATGGTCACGAAAGGGCGAACGATCCTTTGACTTGTCCGCTGGCTTTTTGCTGCTACTCTTTCCCCCATATGGATCAGTCCAATGTCCGGATGCTGGGTGTTGGATCTTTGCATACATAGGCTTGCTTCGATAGCTACCATGGTTCGTGCTGACCAATGTTTGGGCAGGTCGAACCTTTTCTTTGAGTTCTGGGGCCAATACAAGTAACTGTCCATTAAGCAAGTCTCTAGAACCCTGAACTGGCAAAAGTCTCAACTTGCCCACTACATCCGCCGGGAACCCAGTTGCAGATTCGAGGAAAGACATTGTTCATGAGTAGACGGCATTGCCAACTTAACTATCTTTGTGGCATGAATACGCTCGCTTAAGAAGATGCATACATTCCCTAATTGTTTTATTTTCCATGAGCTCCGGGTTGACCAATGCCATCGCCTTCAAAGCTGGAGCTGATGCCGAGTAATAAGCCCTACTTGAGAGCTTGCTCTCAACATGACCTCGTCCTCTTCAATTGCTGAGTAGGAGTTTAAATGAACGAGGGGTGTCTTG
>JAHWFP010135956.1:0-12157 GCA_023313725.1 Lithobius niger | reverse complement strand
TAGCTATAAAATACACGCTGAAAATATTTAAAGCTGAAACCTTGATAAGTGTGTGTGATCGTTCGGCCAAAATTGGCATTGTCAGTTCCAAACAAAAATAATAACACCTACAAAACTTTGATTCGCAATACAGAGTGAAGTTGTTATTGATGGCAATTTGATTATCAACGATCGCTGCAAACTTCAGCATGAACTGCCATGTTTAACGTCAAACTTTGAAACGCAATAAATTCCCCCAGAATTGACATAGACCAACAAAATTCGGTATTGTAGTCGTGCCATAATATTACTATATCTCAACATTTAAAATTTTAATGATAACAATCGAACCGCCTGGCCTTGACAGGTTGGTCATTTCTTGTTGTTAAAGTTGGGACTTCTTGCCCTCACCTGGGAATCGAACCAATGAACCGATTTTCAACTTTTGTAGCTTAAAATGTAGGTATGTCAAGGCCTAGGCCCTTTCAAATGGTATTTTAATGGGACCGTAATAGTCTTGTTGTTCTTATCTTCCTGTTGGGGAAATTTTGATTTCACCTAGATATCGAACCAGTAAATCGATTTTTAACTTTTGTAGCGTAAAACGTAGTTATTAACGAAGACCAGGGCCTTTAAAAAGTTATTTAATTTTGAATGATTTATCTTAAACACCGTTCAGTTCAGTTATCTCGTGTTGTAATAATATCAAATCAAAATTCTAGTTATTTATTTAAATGAAATATCTTCAAAAAAAACAAACAAAAAACAGATATTAGTATTAAAAAAAGTGTATAGAATACGGATGTAAGCCTTAAGGAACAGATACAAAAAGAAGACATGAAGCCATCAATGTCTAACTAATACGTTTAATAGAAGCTCTAGGGTTGCGAGCCATTAAAAAATTAATGCCCTAGAAGAAGAGATACATGTCAGCCATCAGTGTCGCACTAATACTTTTAAAATAAGGTCAGGCTCGTTTGTTGGGATGCTGGAGATTCCTTTACATGTTAATACAACGCTGGTAGCTTACATGTCTTTCTTGTAGCTGATCCTTTAGAGCATTACGTTTTTTAAAGTCTTACATCCGTGTTTTATAAGCTTAAGCGGGTTTTTAAAAAATACTAATCCACCATATGCATAAACACAGATTACTCTACATTAAACATCAGAAAAGGAAAAGGCTATAACGCAACACCGAAACAGTCATGACACAAAATCAACGAAATTAAGCAAACCTTTATTACTGAGTTGTATTTCATTGAGATAACATGACAGCCCTAGATTGAATATTCGAACGAGACAGATTCATCTAAGTCTGTGGCACGAAGAGACGACTTTTTACGGCATGGGACGAAATGCAAGGACAAAGATAACCAAGTCCCAACACACACCGTGAACGTCATGACGAGTCTTGGGGGCCAAGAAAAACGGGAGTATGCACCGCACGTGCACTGTTATACTGGCCCGCACGTTTTAAATCATTGAAGCATCAACGAAATATTATGAAATATCGCTGTTGCTGTAGTGGTAGTGCTCTACTCGACTGTGGTTTCTAAATTTAACTTCTATTTATATACTACAAAGATATAGGCACATCTTCGACAATATCTGTATCCAAAAATGAAACTGTATTGACAGCCACACGACAGGCCTGCGATTAGTGTGGCATTTGTATGCGTATAATATTTTTTCGCAGGTCTTTATGTCCCCTTGCCTCGTTCTGTGAAGGCACTGTCTCTCCTTACCCCGGCCCCTTCTACCCCCCCCCCAACTCCTCACCCGTTAGTTACGCCACTGGCAGTCAATAACATGTACTTTCAAATAATATTACAGCTAGCTAAATTTGCGACATTGGCTCACTGGCAGAGGCGGATTTATATTAATATTTATGTATTTATATTTTTATTTTCAGTTGCACTTATAATAGAAGAAAATAAATACAGATTGAAACCTATTTACATTGCTTTTTGGACTTATAAGTCAAACATATAAGTCCAAAAGGTAACGTATAAGTCCAAAAGGCTTCTGACATGTAAGTCCAAAAGGCAACGTAACTAGGTTTGCATCTGTATTTATTTAACTCTTGTTGAGCCTTTGCCTTTCCGTCCTTAGTATAATAGCAGAGGTGGATTCTCCTCTTCAGTATAGGCCTACCATTAATGCTGGCGTACTACAGAGCCTACTACTAGGCTACGCGAGGTGACAACGTGTGCAGCTTTACTTGTGTAGCGCATTGTGTTTTGATTTTGGCATTATTCCGAAGTATACGCCATCACCGTTCAAGCAGCAAAAACTCGACGACGAATACCCCCTTCAGAGGCTGAGGTTGTTTATTTGGGACCCTGGCCTTCCGCCACATGCCCTCACTACTACAACAGTACATCACCGCAATACCCACTATGCACAACACACAGACAGCCCCTTCAGACAGCTACTATTAACAATTAGTGTCCACAGCACTGTTGTTAGAAATAAGATATTGCCCCATCAAAGTATTGTACCAGTATAACTCTTGGGACGTCATTTATTTTTATTTATTTATTTATTGTTATGAGAGCCAAAAGGATCTGTACACTCCATGCGCTCTACTCTACTTAAGCTACTCACTACAGCGGCACCAAATATCCTTACTGACCATAGGAAACCAGGCAACGCAGGCAGGCAGACGTTGTTTTTGCATTGTTGCTCAATTCCGAATGCCCCACCACCTTTCTTGCAGCGAAAGCCCAACGACGTATAACCCCTTCAAACAACTTCTCTTAAAAATTTTGTGAAAGATGTTTTACAATAGACCTTTTGGTACGGCGCGATAGACGTTGTTGCACGGGCAACGACATTGCCAAGGAATACGCTATTCAATTGTTATCGCGAGCGGGATATTCAGTCGGTTAAAGCCCTCAACCTTGGGGCATTCGGAAACAATCGCACACGGGCGGTGCGCGCCAGTGTGCATTGTTTCCGAATGTCCCGCGATTTTCGGGCATAAACCTTTACATAAATCCACTGCTGCAACAATGGTCAACAAAGAAAGAGTTGTACAAAAACGGTCACGTCACTCATTGAAAATATAAGTCAACAAATCAAGTAACTAGTAAAGGAGCAATAGGCAGGGATGAGAGATGAAAGTCACGGATGACGCGGCACCATAATGAACGAGAGAGGAGGTCGGTCTCATGCCTTAATCAATGACTGCGGTCACAATCACGACCGGCCCATAAACGGGGGATCTCCCGCTGCCCAGATCGTGACTGCGCCCGCGTCCTCTTAGTCTCCTAAAATCCCCACGTCAAATTGAAGACTAGACTCCCTCCGCGCGCCGTCACGCACGACGACTCCCCACGCGCTCCCCACACGCTCCACACTGACATACCCGTGCATTACACTCGCACGCGTGCTAATAGACTTTTATTTTTTTATTTTTTTACTTTCACGTTTTTGCCAACTCTTTCAGTTTAAATATAGGAGCCACGCAGCAGCTTCCGGACCACCCTTTCGTCGTTCAGGATGAAAGTCTTTCGTCTTGCATGGACGCAAAGGGTAATTGCTACAAAGAGCCAACAAACAAGCCGGGGGAGTTCGTCGAGTATATTAAAAAAAAAAAATTACTTTAAGTGCCGAAGTGAAGAACAGTGAATATTTGGGAGCTAACTCTTTGCGGACCGATTTTGGCGAGGTGACATAATCAGATTGGGGATAATGACTTCCATGTTCCATACCTTTCCTCTCGTGATGATTGAACTTCCTCTGAGGCCTTTAAGATTCTCAGAACGGCAGTACAAGCCATATACGTCGAAGTTCAAGAAGTAATAGAAATTCATGAGAAATTAGCGAAATTAGTGATTAACCGGCGATAATCGCCCCTTTGCGAGAACGGCACAGTTCAATATCGAGTAGGTGAGGTGAACCTCACGAGTGCGAAGCAAGAGTGTGATTTCCGCCATAACCCCGACACATTGGACTGCGCCGTTTCGAGCAAATGAGCTATTATCGCCGGTTAACTATCGATTTCTCACGGATATGTGTTTTAATGGCAAGGTGTGACGCCAAGCTAACACATTAAGGAAAATTGGAAATTAATTAATTTTTTTTAAGCTAACACATTGACGTATTTGAGTTTTTTATTTTTAATTTTATTTGTGAATCATAATTAACTTAAAACTATTTTACATACGACTAATGTAAATTCCTGAACGAAAAATTTCTGGTCTAGAAACTTCCTGGCTAGGAAAGTAACAGCTACGGAAAGACGTGCTTTTTTTTTTTCTGGCCTTGTTTCGGAATGCCCGTGTTTAAGGTAAGGCCGTATTTTTTTACTTTACTAGTGTAATTAAGATGAGAGTATAAAACGCGCTATGGATTGAGTCGTTGTTTAGATGAATTTAAAGTGTCAGTAGCCTAGTTTTTATACCGTCGGAACAAAAGGTTACCGGATTGGGCCATTTCTCCTTGGGTTGGGCTTAGCATAGTACGCGAGGTTTTTTTTCTTTTCGTGTCGGTGCAAAAAATGTCGCAGTCGCAAATGCACCTGTTCATGCTGGTTTCAGTGGGTTTTGCTGGTTCTATTTGTGTTCTGTACAGTAGTTAGGAAAAGTCGGTCACTATATGTCACATGGTGTGGGTTGTCAAAATTAACCCATGGTGACGTGTGTGTGTCTTCAGAGTAACTGTATATACACTTTTAGTGTGGGGATGTGTTGTCGTGACGTCACCAGCATGCATTAATGCACCACATTTCAGTTATAGACAGTTACAGACCACAGTTCACAGTCCATACTAAAAATGATCCACAATCGAGAACCTCAGTTCAGGGACCACGTTTAGGGATGTCACTGGACTGAAGAATGTAGCAGCTGTCGGTGGTACAGCCACTCATGTCAAGAAGAGTTGTCGCCGAACGAATTTTCTTGACGGGTATAATGTACCTTGTCAAGAGCACGCTGCTCATTGAAACCGTATTGCTGCTTAATTAGTTACGTCACCCTCTGACAGCGAAATTATCATAGCCATGGTACCAACCATACTTGGGTAGCTGTCTGCGACATCGTTTGATTAAATGTTTGCAATCATATCAATCCGAAACAGTAAGGTGAAACTTTCCTCCTTAGTAACTATTTGACAACTCATTGTTTAGCCTAATGCGTTTCCATTGGCAGAGGCAAAACCAGTGCCTTGTTAAAATTTTAAATTGCTTCTAGCTTCAATTGTGAGAATCCGTTGCAAAAACGTACAATTTCTACTTTAAGGCCAATTTCTACTTTAGTCTTGTGCAGTGAGATTTCTATCGATCACCAGTTTTACTAAGATAATGATTAATTCGTGGTTGCTTTTCGCCTTTTATGATGCATTTGTCATTCAAGCAGTAACCATGGCAACGAAGCCTGTATGGATTGGGTTACTCATCTTGTGCCTTGAAGCATGAAGTTTCAATAATTTTACATTGCGGCAATGATCTGAGGCAAGAAAAAGTATTTCCTTCTGTTGGCTCTGAGAAAATGGCCGACGGTTTCTTTACGATTCGACAAATCAAATAGGGCACCTTATTGAAACTCTCGAAGTCGCGTTATGAAATGTGACGTTTAAAATCACCGTTTGAGGGATTTTTAACAATATAAGCATTAGCATGGCCGTAACTTACCCATTTGGTGCCTGGGGCAAGCAGTTTCGATGCCCCTTCTTAACCTTGATAATCAGTTATTTGACTGCACAACAAAATATATCATTTATTTTGGAACCATACAATATTTGTTGCTGGGGGAAAGGATGTTGCAGAGGTAATTTGGGGGTAGTCATGGATTTTTAAATCTCTTTAGACGTTTGGTGGGAATCGTGCATTTGTTAGGTTTTATGAAGTAGTGGTGTCTATAAAGAAATATGATAAAACTAGAGGAAAAATACGCTTTATACGCAAAACTGCATTTCCAGCAGTCAATATTTATAACAAAAAAATCCTAGTGATTTCTGGGGGAAGGGGAGGATTGAGGTTTAACGGCACACTGCCAGCTAGGTCGTAAGCGCCAACCTCAGCCACAGTGCAGTGGCCCGGGTTGCCACTACACCACATATTACAGAGATGTTAACCAAACCCCAAATCTTGATCGTATCGTATGTGCCTACCTGTATCTCCGGCAAAAATTGAAACACCCCGGACATGAGGACAGAATCATCACGCAATTGACATGCTGTGTCTCGCGGAAGGTGGAAACGACGATAAACACTATCAAGATGGTGACAATCGACAAGAATGTCGTGACGGACCGTGCATGGCCGGTGACACCAATGACATTCAGGGGAGATAACCCCCCCCCCCCCATCCGACAAATCTTCATTTTGCAAGTGTTATATTTGTAAAGAACGTAACCACGTTGATATGAACTGTCTTAGTTGTGCAGTATGCAACCATCAAGTCAATAGTTGTTACACTGCCATGGATCATTGATCTCAGTTCCTAAGGAGGTATACAGAACCACTCCTGCATGTTCTCCTGAATTTCATTAATTAAAAAGAATCGTTAAGTTCCCAGTGGGGTGAAAACTAATCACCTAAAGAAAAGAAAATCATCTACACGTAACCCGAATAGGCAAAGAAAAACCTACTTTTTATGTTGGGGGTTGGGATGGGGTTCCGATTAATTTTGGTTACTGAGTGTAGAACTCAAAGAATTTTTCATGGTCTTTAAGGTGGAGGATATCGAAAATATGGAGGGCACACTTTAAATTCCTCTACACCCATTTTCCTGGCGATAAACAATGACCATTCCCTTGTATTATCAGATAAAGTCACAAAGCGGTTCAGTTCTACAATCCTCAGTCAGTCTACATTTTTGCTACTAAGAGAAAGAGCTGAAAGAAAGTGTAACGCTTTCGCTGTTGTTACATAATGGTAATGTGAAGGAAATGAGAGACTCAACACAAGATGTTTGATTAATGTCCCAGACGTTTGTCCCTCCACTTGCTTACTATGGTGGAGGAAAGCATACCAGACTCGATCAACAAATCTATTCGCCGCTATCGGTTCTTCGATCACGGCAACTCACGATTCAGTCGTCGATATGTATGTCGGTTTTTGGTATGATTCCCTAGCTTAAGGTCCCGACAACCGCGCACACAAGAGTGCACGGCTGTCTAATCACAAACTGCACTTGCCGACTGCTTTTATAGCAGCGTGAGGCAAGCGAAGATGATGGAACACCAAGCACCTGCTGTTTGCATGCAACATGCTTCGGTGTTTTGCAGGAAAGCTAAGCGTCCCACCTAAAGGGGCGCGTCTAGTGGCTTATTGTTCCAGAGTGTGAATCACGCTAGACCAAGTGCCACAGAAGTCAAAAGATTTTAAGGAAAGTGATATAACGTGTAGGAAGGAAAGAAATAGAATAAGTTTTTATAGCACTGAGATATACACTACGTTTGCACCACCACTTCGAGGTGCTTCAGAGAGATCCGCAACGCATCCGTGTCTTGTAAACACCCGTTCGTGGCGCTTTCTCTGTCTGGCGAAACAAAATCCAAAGCGCTTCACAGAGGTGGATTGGGGGTCCAGTGCGAATCGTCTTTATTCATGTAAACACTAGCTATCGCATTCACACGTTGGAGAACGCCTGGTAAAGATGGCGGACACAGATACGGCGCTCACGTAATTTGTGCTCGTTCCACTCGAATTTTAGGCAAATAAACTAAAAATAAGTGTAGGTGACTAGGAAGACCACTAAACTTGCATTCGTTTGGTTAAACGAGTTTCACCTGACCTAATTTACTACGTACAGGGGTAAGAGCAGCGTAGGCATTTCTCACTATTTGCGAAAGGGAGGGCGAGAAGGAAGGAATTTTTGAGCGTACTGGCATGAAGCGCCACCTCCTAATCGCGGCCTTGCGTCTTGTAAACAGGTGCCGTTTTTTTATGCACATTTTTTTTTTTGGCCATGTAAACGTGGTGATAGACATGTAACCAAACAAAAAGTGGGAATCTATTAAATGTCGCATCCAGACGGAATTCCTTCTAGATATATATCATGCAGCTTCCTAAACCCCGCGATGCTCTTGCATGGCTTGTTATCCAGTGACAACTGCGGCTATTACGCTCGTTCGGAAAACTCTTTCTTGTATACTGGGAAGTAGGCGTGTATAAGTAAATGGACAGGTCTTGCCATACGGGTTACTGCAAATCAACCCATTGTTGCGAGTTTAATTTCGGATTTCAACGTTGAAATTGTACCACCACTGCAAGGTTACGCCGATGACGTCATTTGTGAAATCTGCCAAGTTCAAGATACACATGACGTCAAATTGTAATGACCCATTGTCAGTTCAAAATAATTAATATTAATTGTCAGTTGACATGATGCTATCATATTAATTGCTGTAACAATGTTTGGCTGTAAATTGTCTGTACTTAATGTTTGACGTCAATTGTAGCGAGCTCGAGCCGTTACAATTGACGTCAAACATTAAGTACTGACTATTTACAGCCAAACATTTAACAACAATTAATATAATAGCATCATGTCAACTAACAATGAATATTAATTATTTTGAACTGACAATGGGTCATTATAATTTGACGTCATGTGGATCTTGAACTTGGCAGATTTCACAAATGACGTCATCGGTGTAACCTTGCTGGGGTGGTACAATTTCAACGTTGAAATCCAGAATTAAACTCGCAACACCATTGTTAGACCACCTCTTTTTTTCCATTGGATACGAAAAATACCGACGTTGCTGAACGCAGGTGTTTAAACCTACGAGGCAATGCAAGCGTAATGGCCGTTTGACCTGACGCCTAGAAGCTAGCCAATGCAGTCAGCCTTGCTTTATGGCCCTCTACCGACAGCCAGCAGCAACAGGTGAATTTGCCGCGAATCACCATTTACGGCGGACATGTTGCTTAATGTAACATTGCTCCGGATCTTCTAGTCCTGGCTTGCAGTTTCCGGCCGGATAATTTAGTCTTGAGACAGAACCGCGGCATGTTCACGGCTTTCGGATGAGGTTACTCAACTTAAATAATTAAAAGCTAGGAGAAAAATTAATCCAAGGTTTCGGACTGTCAATTAATATTATTATAAACGGCGTGTCTTTCGTTAGGAATCTGCGTAATGAAATTCCGTGGACCAGTCTCTTTTCCGGCGGAACATTCGGTTGTTTCCGACGTTCGTTCGCGCCTTCGTTGTACATCGTCACGGTTATTAATTATTTGGAGCGACAAATCCTCACTCGACGGGAAAAGAAAATAATGTTCGAAGAGTTAGTAAGGCAGCCGACAAGCGTGAACAATAATTGCCAAGACCTTATCTCAAATCTTGAAGCCAATTATTACTATTGTGTGACGATTAAAAACAAGAGCGCTTGGATGGTTGCCGAAAACAAAAGGATCCCCAAATAATAAAGAAAAAGGCACTAAATTGATCTCGGAGCTATAAGTAAAAGAATCACGTTGCAAAGTGTATTAAAATCTCCCTGATAATAAATAAAAGAGAACACGTAATAATGTTGTAATTTTTAGCTGATTTCACTTTGGCACGATTATATGATTATTGAGGGATGCACTGCAAAAGTGCGCGTTCCCACTTTAATATTACAGGAGCGCATTATACTACACAATCATCAAGAAGGCAAGAACGAACTCGCTGTTTGAAGTACGGTTTTCACAGAAATCTTAATGGAGATTAAAACAGAACAGAGCAAACTTTAAGGGTTTGTAGTGTTTGGGGTTTATAGGGTGTAAGACAGAACAGTCTTTAAGGGATTGTACTGTTTAGGGGTATTCCCAGGAATCCCTCACGTAGCTCGCTTTTTGTCGGTGGACGTGGTAATTTTTTCTAGTTGCGTAGGCGTGTGTCATGAAGTGTATGGTTTAAGTATGAAGTCAAGACGGAAACTTATAGACTTAAGAAGACATGAAACTATGTTATAGTGGCCGCGGCCTATCTTGAGTTCTCCGCAGAACGAACACAGATAATCGATTGTACGTTTTTAGTAGCAGTGTGCCTTGTTGATATCCAAGATGGTTACAAAAACAATAGCGGCCGTCGATTAAAGCCCCCCCCCCCCCAGGAAGACGTGGTCGCTCATAAAATACTCGCAGGACTCAAGATGCGCCGCGTACACTATAAGCTGCAGACAAGTCTGGAGCCTAGTCAAATAAAAAGGAACAAAAAATGCGCACCCAGACAAAACTGGGGCACAGGAACATTTTTTTTAATGTTATTTCGAAATTTAACCAAGCCTACCATGAAGCCATGGCTGACATGTAGTGTACATTTCATAAATACACATTAAGTTAAACAACAATCATTAAAAAGAAAGAATTTGAAAACACACTCAAAAATCAACAGGTTAACAAGTTTAAATCTAAGAAAATAGTTTTATAACATTGTAGATCAGAGATGGATACGAAATTTTAGAGATAACAGAACATTTTGTGGATAATAAATAATATTTATTAAGTAGGGTGAAGAAAGTGTGTTAAAAATTTTTGAGATGTTTGAAATGACAAATACTCCAAGTTTTGTCAGGCAGCTTATTACAAATGCTTGGTATATATAGTAATCTTTAAGTTTTTTTTCCAAATTTATTTTTGGTAATTATTGGTAGGAAGTCAAATGTTTTGTTTGGCATTTCTTATCATTGGTTATGGCCTGGCGTCTATTTTACATAGCGAAAAAATATTTTAACGGAAAGGCATAATTGTACAGCTGCTTTATGTTTAAAATCGTCATTTAAAAAAAAATTGTGTAGCAGAATGCAAATTTTTTGGGCAAACAATATTTTAATCATGCTGTTTTGTAGTTTTTGCAGTCAGGATATTTCTTTATTTTTTGCTGCCCCATAAATTTCCAATGCATTCAAAATGTTTGGTTTGATCAATGAATTATAATTACGCGGGATAAGCAATTTTCATTCCTTTTTACTTGAGTAGGGTCTATAGACTTGCCTGCAGCTTCACCGAATTTTATGATTTCTGAAATTTCCCTCTTCAGAATAAACTAGAAGTGGTTCAAAACGTCGAGGCGTACATGGTTCTGTCTCCACACTTTGTTGGCTACTTTTATTCATTCGATTTTTAATTGTTTTAAAAACGGTACTGTAAGGTTTAATTACACATAAAAAAATCCCTGCAGCACGAATACTTTACTTTAGACGATGATGAATTCCTGCCGTTTCAGACGTTCACCAACAAACGGCCTTTTCTTAAGTTCCGTGTGTATATAGTTCTAGTGCTCTTCACATAGAGGAGAGGGCGATGGGGTTAAGGGGGCCATTTTTTTCCCCTTGCCTTTTTTTAAATGCCTTTTTTGTAAAAAAAATTATTTAGCAACTAATTTTTGTAGCTGGTTTTCACAGTAACACCATGCAAGCGATGTCTGCAAATTTTACTGTGAGTCTGTAATGTCTGTGTGACACTTTGACATGTTGATTCTACATAAATTTTACGTAAATAGTTTTTTTCGCTTTATTTTATTTTATTGTTATAATTACATATATATTGTTTAATAATTTTCACATGTAATCCTGAGGTTCTGATTGTTGGAAATATCTTTCCTCAGTGTTAGTGTGATTTGCAGTTTTGTGCGGCCCCAATCCACACGTGGGCATCTGCTCTTGTGGAGTGTGGGTTAGTTACTTTTATGACTATCCTTGTATTTGCTTCTAAATAATAATAATAAACAAACTAATCTAAGTATTTAGAAAAAAAAACAGAAAAAACATAGCCCTAGCTGTTTCTGGCCTCTGTAGATGAAAGCAAGCCAACTCGGCGCAGTGGCATCCCAGACCATTGCACTGTGACCGAGGTAGGTTCTAATCTCCTATATATCGACGCGTCATTAAGCTTTAATCACCCCCCCCCCCCCAAAAAAAACGCAGCTTTTATACCATCTGGCCTTGGCCTAAGATACATCAATCCAATTTTTTGTGGCCTAATCCGTGTATGCTTAAAATGATACCAAAACTGATTGTTCCTGTTTACTAAAAGTTTGCTCCTGTCCTCTCGGTCGTGTGGGCACACCACTGTAACGCGATTCGATTTGCCATCCTCTTGCTCGAAGACCAAGTCCCCTATAACTCTGCGGAGCTTTGCTGACTTTACTCGGATTCCCTGGGAGCCATCATGTAGCTCTTTTTTTCACCGCCGGACACAGTAATTTTATCTTGCTGCGGATTGTGTTTCTCAGTTTTTAAGC
>JAHWFP010135955.1:0-28386 GCA_023313725.1 Lithobius niger | reverse complement strand
GTGCATTTCTCCCTACCACTCCAGACGTACGTCCAGAGGAGAGTGTACACGTAGGACAGTATCACGGATTCGATCTCGCATCCTCTGGGCTCGACTGTGTATTCATAGCTTCACACGGATTCCAAGCTGCAGAGTGAAGGCCGGTTTACGCAACGACAATTTCCTCGCTCACTAGTTTTTACTTGGTTAACACCAAATCTGCTGGGTGCTTCCCGTCTTCACCAGAGTATGCGGCTTTCGAACTGTATATATGCATTGTAACCATGGCAATATCGCGGGCGCTGGTCTTCTCCTGTCGTGCAACATGACAGCGTCGATTCATGAAAACAAGAAAATAATTTTTACTGCAGTTTACAAGACGACGGACTTATTTGTGAATGCCGGCATTCGATGGTTTGTTTTCGATTCGATAATCCCGAAATGGGTGCCATGTTGGATTCTGAATTCCCGCTACAAGCAACTATTTATTCTGTCGTCGTCTGATCGCTGCTAAAGAACCAGTTCTTTGAGCGAGAATAGCAAATTTCGGAAATAGCGTAAAATTACAACAATGTCGTAGCAATCTATATATATAATACATTAGGTTGGGCAGCAAGCAAATTCATCATTATTATGCACTACAATGAAAGAGGGTGTATAATGAATGAGGGCGAGCGACCGACAATGTCAAACAAACAGATGTGGCCTATAACAATCGACATATTGCGTTAATAAAGCTAGCCGACTTGGAAGAGTTTCAAAGTTGGTTGAGTAACAATCACTGCATGCACAACCGTTGTTGGGTTTGTTGGGCTTGGTATCAGAACAGAGAAACGTCCTCCATTGAAAATAAACATTTACTTCCATAACACAAATCAGCAGGGGTTCAAAGGGAGGGGGAGCAGAGATGGGGATATTCAGACCACACAATAGGGGAAACCGGGGCCCACTACAGTATTTCGCTCAGGTATGCGGGAACCAGCCGGCGTATGTTACGCCAGGGATACAGCTAGTGTTTAAAATTACTGTTGCATTTGTTCTTTATGCGTGCTGTTATTTATGATAAATTTAATTTTTATCTATTGCCGCATTCATTTAGTAGAAACGGGAAACTAATCGTAAATAAATAACGGTTGACTAGCAAATAGCGTTCCACGAGGAGACGGTCTCGTAGCACAAACGCGCCCAAAGAATAATACTTCCTCATGCCTGAAATCCCTGGTGGCAGTGTTAGCGGCTATAATTTGTTCCACATTATGTTTTCAGAAAACTGACTGTATGACGCCACGTTTTCATCCACCATGAGTGCAAAAAAAATCCGTAAACATCCCATTCGTAAACTCTAACAGCAACTTTGTTGAGTTCTACAAGTGTGATATCATCCACATGTTTTTGCACTCTTAGTGCAAGGAAACGAGTCGTCGTCCAGTCAGTTTTCTGAAAACGCAATGTGGAACAAACTATAGGTGTTGTATAGACAAACCGAAGGTTCAGTTGACCTTGTCACCACCTTTAACACATTTGCGTAGCAAATAAGATGGCACTGAAAATCACAATGATATTTTACCGTGTCTCGCATCAAACAGCATTGATCTTTAATTTCATTGACATTTCTACCACCACCGCAACGAACATCGCAGGTCTTCAAATCTTTATGGCCATCAGAAGCAATCATTAGAAAGTTGGTGAATTTCAGCTTTAATCGTTCATCCATTCCCTTTTGTGTGCCGGTGTCAGGAAAACCGTATCACACAATTGCATCGCACGTTTGGAACCGTTTGCAAGTTGGGGAGTGTGCGACATACTTATTTATTTACGGGGTTTTCTAGCTGCCATGGCAATTGTCATCCAACATTAAGCCTAATCTCCCCAGCTAAACCCTGACGGTAAGAAGTTGCCTAGCAACAAACTTTATTAAAGCGAAACTTAGAATTTGGATTGCTACACGTGCCGCTGTTACTTATGGGTTTGGGACTTAGGGACTTAAGGACTTATTAATGACCTCAAACCATATGTCCACTTCATGATGATTCTCAAAACTGTCGGAAGGCGGGCTGCTATAACTAGAAGCTGTTTCGTTTCTCAGAATGCCCCGAAACTGGTTTGGGCTTGAAAGGTGTTCTTCCGATTTGTAGGAATACGTCAGTCCCGTCTGGTCTCCGTACTTTCCTGGAGACATCGACCTTACTGAATCAGTAGAAATCCACTTTACAAAATACCTATACCTATCCTACCCTGATCGTTTAAAACAGTTACAGCTTGACTCCTTGGAGCTTCGTCGTTTAAGGGCGGATTTGCATCTCACTTTTTCCATGTGGTTGCTTGCACATGGCTTTATTTTTCTGGGGACCTTTTTTTTTTTGTTTGTCATTCATTTTTTTATCATTTTTTGCCCCTTTCTTGGGCTTCCCAGCTTTCTTTTTGCTCTTTTTAGGGCTCAATATGCCCTTTCTCCAACCAGCATTATTCAGTGCAGAAAAGCAAATATGGCATGTTTTTCTTCAAAAAGGGCATTTTTTTCCAAAAAGGACAGGGACAATGGTCCCCCCCCCTCCCTCCTCCCTCCCGTGCACACCACTGCACAGAACGTTTGTTTTACCATTAAGGGCAACAACTATACTAGAGGACATCCTTTTAAGCTTGAGTCAACCTGGGCAGTTGTCCCTGTCTGGAAGAGCTTCCCTGTTGACGATGTTTGGCCGCCATTCCTGCAGTTCTTCAATATCACCGTCACTTGGTGGACTTGTCCACTCTAATAAGACTGAAACGAATTCCACCATCTTTTTACTGTATACATTAGGGATAAAAAGAGAAAATTTGTTTTCTCCCTTACATTTTTTGTAGTCATTTTCGCTGTATTGGGGTTGGTGTTAGTTGCCAACTCGGCTCCTCCAATTTCCCATTGCTAAAGGCAATCAATCTAATTATTATTATTGCATATTATTATTTTTGTTTTTAAGCAGACTTTCCAAAAATGCGGTGCAGAACAGAAATGGACACAGAAAGCAATGAGCCTGGAATCGTAAAGTGCCTCAGAATAATGAAATTGACGCTTGAACTTCCTTATTATCAAGATTCATGATAAATATGATTCGTCGCATCACGTTCATGATTCATGAACTGATAAGACGTTGCGACGTCATGAACAGATGCCACGAATCATGTTTAACTAAACGACGTCATAGATGAAAGAAGGTTGCTTGGTCGACAGCCGTTACTATGACAACGGTATTTTCACCATCGCTTTGTAGTTCGCAAGCTTCTATCTATTCTAGCGGAATTCCAAACATTAGACCTTCCTGGTGGCTCGTCTAATATAGATCACACGTCTGGAATCAACTAACGCCGCGTGATTCCATGGTGATGCGTCTCGTAACTGTGTTCTTCACAAGATTACGGAAGCGCTGGAAAAATGAAGAAAATATAAAATGGAGTATTAAAAAAAGGCAATTTCGGGCCAACATGTAGCGAGCATAATCGCCTTTAATAAGATCACGCGGGGAAATTTAAAGTCGCCTTGTTAATATCGCGCTTTAAAAAATCAATAGGGCAATGAATGATGTTGCCGTCGAGGCTGAATCTACCTGATTTAAAATGCGGTACGTAACTCGCGCTTTTGTTAACACGTGTTTACAGGATTTCCATAATGTATGACACCGTGAAAGGAAGAACGATCCTGCGATACAAACGGAACAGGAAATGTGAACATTCCTGGAATGCAATATGTAAGGGGATTTCAGGAAAAATGGGCAAATAAGACAATTTAAGGGAAAATGGGGGACTTGCTTTCTAAAAATTGAGGTTTCAATGAGAGGACGAGGAAGTTTTAGTGTTTTGGTTTGTTAAGATTAATTTCATGTCGCCCTAAGGCATCTGAATCAAACGAATGCTTGCATAAATGAACCGGGTCCATTCTGAACCTGACTAGACTTATTTAATAAATAATAACAAAACAATAATAAAATTGATTGAACCCCTAGGAATGGGTAATGATTTGGAAGGGGCGCAAGTCCACTAAGACGAATCCTGGTAAAGTTAAGGGTTGGATACTAGAAGCCTGAGCAAGTGTAATGGGATTACGTCAATTGTGTGGAGACGTGTTAAATTTAAGTTTAAGTTTAAGTTAAGTTTTAGTTAAGTTTAAGTTAAGTTTTAGTTAAGTTTTAGTTAGGTTTTGTTAAGTTTTAGTTAAGTTTCAGTTAAGGTTTAGTTAAGTTTAGTTAAGTTTAGTTAAGTTAAGTTAAGTTAAGACGCAAAGGCATAATGCCAGTAATGCCCAGGAGAAGATTACGAAAATAAATTATCAAATTGAGCCTTCCATGCATTGACACAAGGTGTATTGGCGATATGAGATGCAAGGCGTGCCATCCGGAGACAACTCTTTGCGAAAAAACTCCCTTCCTCGAGTTTGAATTGAAAGATCCATGCTGAAGTTTGAGATTATGCCCCCGGGTGGTAAGAGAAAGAGAAGAAGTGAAGAAGGTGTTAGGATAGAGGCCCTCACAACCATTCAAGCCATTTTAGAAATCGGCTGCTGAATTTAGACTTCGTCGGAAGATGGCGGCATTGTTACTCGAAATGACTTCCTCTGAAGGGGAATTACATGCTGGGATCACACAACATTCGGTTTTTGCGAACGGGAGTGGCAATTTCATGGAACGTCCTCGAGTAGAGAGTAGGTTACAATAATCAATTAGGGGAAGGATAACTTTTTCGAAACCGCGTAGAATTCGAAAAGTAAGGATCAAGTCTGATTTCAATCTGTGCAATTCAAGGGAGTCAAGACCTAGTTTGGTCAGACGTTTGTTGTGTGGTACATCGTTAAACCCAGGGAGACATTTTGTGAAGCGACGTTGAACAACTCAAGCAAGTCGATATCTTTAAGTAATGGTGGTGACCACACTGGGCTCGCATATTCTCGAGTAAGAGGAGAACGAAGACCTTAAATGCCCAGACTTTTGTTTTAATGTTACCAGATGTAAAGCATCTGTTTACAATAGCGAGACGTCTGAAGGCAGATGTGGCTATTTTTCCACAATGTAAGGAAGACTTGAGGCTTGAGGTGAACCAGACTCCAAGGTCCCAGATTTCGCGTACGTTGGGTAGTTAGTAACTGATTTGTTAAAGAGTAGGAAAAAGCTGGGTTTGTTTTGCCAATATGAAAAGTCTGGCATTTAGGTTAGGAAATGTAGTTGCCCAGTTTTGTATGCGGCAAATCGTGGTTAAAGTTGCAGAAGTATCGTTTTGTTCACTCATTTCAGATCCAATTTTTAAGTCGTGGGTAAAATTACATCCATTCCATTTACAAGTTGTGGGTCGCATTTAAGGTCGTTTAAGAAAATGATGAATAGTAAGGGACCAATCACGGATCCTGTGGTACGCCGCTAATGGTCGTTGCAGGAGGGGACAGCGAATTTGCACTGAGTACTCTTTGAGTTCTGTTTGAGATGAATACAGCAACCCACTGTGTGAGTTCTCCCCCGAAACCAATGGTTTTGAGCTTGAACAACAATTTGCGGTGGACTACTGACTCGAAGGAGGAGAAATAAGAATACCATGCTCCTTCAGCAGCTATGGGATCTAAGCCGGCATGTTCTGGGCATTATCTCTGCCCCCTGCGATGATCAGAGGTTTGCCAGTTCGTATCCCCTGCAGTAACGAGGTAATTTTCCAATTTCTGAAGGTTGTGGATTCAATTGCCCACTCAGACAGTCTGACATGAAAGTCCAAAAGGCAACGTAAATAGGTTTTCATCCGTATTTATTCAATTTTACGTACTTAATCCACAACACGACTAGGCCATACAATCGATGTGGAAAGTTTGAAATGACTATAGGATATTGAGATAAAAAGTTATGGTCATGACAGACGGACAATGCCAGCTCAGACGATAAGTTCCTTTGCTATGTGTACAATGTTTCTGCATCTGTGATGAAGGTGGATAGTTCATGATGTTGCACTGCAATAGCGTGTACAGACCTCCGAGAGGGCGGGGGCAAGTTGTTTTCTGGGTACCTTTTTTTTTTCTTGCTCACTCTCTTTTTTCCCCTTTTTTTAACGTTTTCTCGGCTTGTCACTGTTTTTTACCCTTATCTGCCCCTTCCTTGGCTTCTTTTTCATCCTTATTAGGCTCTAGACCCTTCTCTGGCTGCAGCACCAGTATCTATCGAATAAAAAAAGCCAAATAGGGCTAATTTGTTTTTACAAAAAGGGCATTTTTTTCAGAAAAGGGTAGGGGCAATGCCCCCCCGCCCTCCTCCCTGTACACGGCACTGTTGTAGTGTCGATATTTGGACACATTCCCTTGTGAACAAGTCGCTGCAATATAGCGAAAGATGTTAGAGTAAAACACAACAGCACAACTGTAAGTGACAGCGATAAACTAAAAATAACAGATTCAGTAAGACTTTATTACGGACTTATGCTTCATTGTAGTATGCTATGATCGGGATTCGAAACCAAGAAGGCTAAATCTCTGCACAGACATCGCCGTCATCGGAACAGGACGGAAAGCCAATCGGCTCGGAAGGGTTAAATAAATGCAGATGCAAGCCTATTTGTCCAAAAGGCAACGTAAATAGCTGTGCATCTGTACTTATCTAATCATCTGAGGCATCTCGAAGACCATAATAAAGATTTCCATTACGGTGAATAATTAAAATTACTGCCATTAATGGATAAACACAAAATTCAGTTATTCTATCAGTTATTCTGGAGTGAGGCTTGTTAGAGTTGACGTTATTGTTCTGTAGACATTGTATGTACGCATCAGCGAGCGTGCAAGTTACTAAACGTGCAATAAATGTTACAAAATTGTCCCCATCATCTGCGAGGACCACTCATATCACTTGAAATTCACCGTATAGCAAAACCGTAGTAAAAAAACCATTCTTTCTCGCCCAGTTATGAAACGATTAAGCCCTAATCCCAAAAGAAAACCCCTCTACACGTTGATACGTTTTCCACTTCATCCCTAGTTGCGTTGGGTGGACGAACCGTTTTCACCCATTGCACATATACTAGGTAAACAACGTGGATAAACGCCGAGGGGTCATTTGCGAAGCGCTCAACAAAAATGACAAGTGTCTGTTAACGCCGGTCCGTTAGCTTCCTAGCTTAATTCCACACTGCAGTTAAGCGTCCTATGATGGCCGGTTTTGTTCGGCTATTGTGCGAACGATAAACCGTGGATTAAGGCTCAACAAAGCAGAAAAAAAAACGATGATGAACCCTGTGTCTGTTGCCTTGCCGACCACCGACCAGAGCTTCTCGACCAAGCAGGGTGTCATGAGATAGAAAAGAAAAAAGAACGAAAATGAAATTCCCGATGTCCGCTCCCCCTCCCCACCCCCGCAACCCCTCTTCCATGGCAACGGTATTAAGGTTATGGATAAGAATGGGTGTGACGCCTGCTGGGAAATTTCCAAACCATAATTTGGGTAGAGCTATACGCCACTTGAGACGCCATAGAGAAACGAAAGTGAAGTAAGTGTGTTGGGTTGATAAGGGTCTTTGCCCACCATGAACACAAAATGGTGTGGACACGTTAACCCATAATCCGTCCGTGATTTTAATGGCTTTTGCTACGCATCGCCCGGGGCCGTAGACACCAGGCGAGCATGTCGGACAACCGCAGGCTCAAAAAAAAAAAAATAGTGGGGCGGGGATCGACATAAAAAAAGATAATACAAACGAAATTTAAAATATGGGTTTCATGCATTTCTGTAGAGCAGTGACGACAATAACGTCAGATTATTGGCGGAGCGAGCGAAGCGTAGCCTATAACGGACACCAAATTGCAAAATGTTGGTCCGTTGGTTGCACATTTTTAGTCTGGGTGGAGCCCAAACGAAAGATCGGACTGGAACGAAATTTGGTACAACGTTTCATACCCTAATTAGTACTGCTGAGCCGAAATTTGCCGTAAATCGAACAATTATTACTGTAGAAATTTAAAAATTTTCAATTTAATTTCTAACACTCACCATTGTAAATTTGGAGTCGTGAATAGTTAAGGAATTCCGACGAAGCATACACCATGCTAATGGTGGTGAACTTTAAAAAACACGGCTAATTAAATTTTGGTTGCTTCTTTCTAGCTAATAACCTTTTTCGACGTAACTCAACGAAATAATAACATTTAACCACTACAGTAACAAACGCAACCATAAAAACAAAAGGATTCCATTAACGACACACGTTAGTTTCATTTGAAAAAAGAATGCTTTGGAGATTATTCAATTCAACATGGCAACGAAAGTGGCGTCTACACTAGCGTTGGGAATCCCGATATGAAACCTGAAATCGTCGTATCAAGGCCAAGCGGTATTATAAAACGATATTGACATCAGACGAAACACGAAAGCACGAAACATGAAACAATAATACGCCCGCCTCTCTCAATTCCTGGTTGCCACGGTAACGTGGAATAGGCTTAATCTAGAACCACTGTTGTAAGCTGCTACTAACGAAAGTAAATCGGAGATAAATATTAGGCCTAAACGCTAAAAATTAGGCTAAAACATAAAACTAGGTCTAAAAGCTAACATATTTTAAACCTAAATTGTGATGGTTATTTCTTTCAGATTATATAATAGAGATCGCTGTTGCAGTCATAGCAAGTTAGGAAATAATATATTACCGGTATCTTGCATTGCGTGATAGAGATGTGCCATCTTAATATTTTCATTGGTGGCGGTGTCAAATCTTATACCAAAGCAGTATTGTGAACCTTTTGAATTTTCTGACTATTGTTAAAAACTATCGTACTGATGATTGGTTGGCTTGCAGTTAAACGCTTATTACGTGCTGTTTTATTTTTACTCGCGGCGATGGCCCACGTGTTCAGGTTGGCTGCGAAAAGGAGGCTACAAATAACTAAACAAATACTAAATGCTGGAGCAAACGAAAGCTTGTTAACGTAAATTTGACACCTAACATAGGCTACATTAAAAAAAAAGCTAAAATAAGAAAAAGGCCAGCAAAGAACAGCAGTACGTCACACCAAAAGGCAAACAGCCTAACAAAGCCCATTAAGTATTGCACCCAGATTTTTAAGAATTATTAACAAATGTGGTATCGTCATTAAAATAAAAACTAAATATAAGTTTGAAATGAAGATCCGTTCGCTCCGCCTACAATAGGCCCAAAGCCTGTTTCCTAGTTATATATAACTCAATGCTAGAGCCAGTAATTGAGCTAACTGCAAAGGGCACTGGATTAGGAAAAGAAGTGCGTCTTACTGAAGCCAATGCTGTTAGAGCGGATTTCTTAGGTGTAAAACGCGCAATTTTTTTGCTATTTGTTGGCAGTTGCCGAAATTTTTATCAAATGGAATCTTTTCTTTCCGATTAGAACCTCGCAGCATAAGGGATTAGAGAAAACAACGTTTTTTTTTCGACCCAAGAAATCAGCTCTCAACGCACTGGCTTGACTAGAAGTGCCGTTGTTTTTCCCTCCATTTTAATCTAGTGCACCTTGTGGGTATCTCTTCAGATGCTATATAGCCTCCTAGCCAATATGGCGTTATTATCGCTGCTCTATAGGAAAATGATTTACCCTTATTTTCGAAATGTATAGGGCAGTGACACAACGTAGTATTATTGTGTATAACTCTATGCTGGAGCCAGTAACTGGGATAGCTGCAAGGGTCACTCTATTAGGAAAAGAAGTGCGTCTTACTGAAGCCAATGCAGAGCGGATTTCTTAGGCCTATAACGCGCGATTTTTGTCGATTTGTTGGCAGTTGCTGATATTAGTTTTAAGCAAGTGGAATCTTTTCTTTTCCGATTACAACCTAGCAGCATAAGGGATCGAAAAAAACAACGTTTTTTTAAGCCTATGAAATCTGCTCTCAAAGCACTGCCTTGACTATAGAAGTGCCGTTGTTTAACCCTCCAATTTAATCTAGTGCCCCTTGCAGCTATCTCTGTTGTAGCCAATATGACGTCACAGGACGCTGCTCTATACTTAGCACATAGACTGAGAGGATCATCATTGAGCAGCATAGGCGGAGTATGTCGCAAATTACAATGGCTACTGTAAGCAGACAGCTCAAATAAATACAGAAGCTAACCTATTTACGTTGCCTTTTGGTGTTAGATGTCAGACTGCCTGAGCGGGGAAAATTAATGGCTCAGCGGTAGGACTTTGGTTTCAAAGGTTGTGGGTTCATTTCCCCGCTCAGGCAGTCTAACATTTAAGTTCAAAAGGAAGCGTAAATAGGTTCGCACACGTATTTCTTTAACCGTTCTCGAACCCGTTTGCCTAGTCGTTCTGTTGAAACAGACGGATAGCGGCATACGTGTTATAGAAAATGCTGAACTTTTTTTTGCAATAAAAAAAAGAAGCTAAAAATATTTTGTACCAAAAAAGTCAACAAATGTCCAAATAAGAAAACGATGCTGGAAAGCTGTGGATTGGATTTATTAAAAAATAGATAAATAAAAAAAAAACCTGAAACTCGGGCACTGGCGCAATAACGAGAAATAAAAAGGATAATAACTATAGGACTTCATATAGTACTGCGTATGTTTTTTTTTATTTCCTCCTGGTTTTACTAAATAACAGTTTAACGTTTTTTTGAGCAACGATATTGGCATTAGCACGAATGAGTATAGCCATCAAAAAAATGGTTCGAATATGGTGATATTGAAACATTAAAATCCTTCAAAATTACTCAAATTATAAAAAAAAAAATCCCCCCCCCCCCCACAAGAAAAAGGCGTTAGGCTGAAAATTGGCTCCACCTAAGAAAAGGTAGAAAAACTCGAATTTACCAAAAAAAATTTTTTGACACCGTTGTACAAACACGTGAATAAAAATGCTCCTCACGACCCTCCTTCACCGGCTTTTTCTTCACCACATTATTATTATTATTATTTTCAGATGTGAAGACATCGCAAACTAACAGAGAATAATGGAAAGTGCATACGTGTCCAGAGAGTGATTTACGAGTCTTTTGAGAGCGTGGGAATGCAAAGATGGACGACACATGGCGAACACTGTGTGGACATAAAATATGTGTGTGTGTGTGTGTGGACAAACTGGGAAAGAGCGAACACATAAAAAAAATCGATTGCTGTTACAAGATGCTTGCAGGAAAAAAGTAAAGGGAAAGACTAGAGTTGCTTGAAGGAAAGAGATGGGAAAGCAATTACCCCTACCTCCCCAAAATAATTTCTCCGAGTGGACGTTCTAGATTTTAGTCTAAAATACGTCTAAACTGAGGTATTTTAACTGCAGGTCAGTTGAGAAGCGTTTTAGCATCTATACTGGAGCTGTGTGTCTAAATTTTAGCACGTCTAACAGAAGTACGGCTCGTATTCTCAACTTCCCTTAGGCGAGGGGTAATCGTCTAACTGGAAAATCGCATAATTGGAGGAACGGTATAACAGTATAACGGAAAATCGTCTAACACGAAATTCGTATAATGGAAAAGTGTCTAATACGACATTTGTATAATGAAAAATCGTCTAATGTCCCTGCCTCGCTCGCGCTACCGCGCTCGCTGCGGCTATACATATAACATCAGAAACCGCAGCTACATTATTGTCCAATTAGACGTTTATCAGTTATATTATTGTCCAGTTCGACATTTATCCGTTATAAGCTTATCATTATACAATGTTCCGTTTCGATAATTTTCCAGATTTTTTATTTAGGCAGATGTTAGATTGGAAAAACGTCTAATTGAATAATTATCTAACTTTCGTCCGATGCCCCAAATTGATCACTGAAGGTGTTTTATAATGCTCACTCACAACCAGTTTCTTTCAACTGCTGAAGACCGTATCCGTGAGAGGTTAAGGTAAGCATGATAGAAACAATTTGAATGCCACTTCAAAGGTTCCTTGTTCAAAGCTGACTGGATTGAAGCTCCGTAACTAGCTTTCCCAGCACTAAATTAAGCTTCTATGTCAGTCGGCCTTGGTCTTGACAGTACACCTCATATACTGGTCATTTATATGTGATACCCATGCTTTCACCTTAATCTTCTTTATACCAAGAATAAAATGGAAGTGTTGGAAACTGATTGATTCAACACAATCAATCTGCGAACTCATTTGATGCAATGCCTTCTTTAGTTGATGTCCATTAGTCACCAACTAAATTTAGTTTAGTTTAGCACTAATGAGCTGATTTGGAAACAGAATAATCCAGCACACCAGCATTGCACAATCTGCGTACAACGCCGATGATGAGAATTCTCCGTTCTTTATCTTCAGTTCTCTTCGTAATTTTCACAACTGATTGGATTATTTAGGCCGCGACCCGAAGTCATGCGCCCAGATACAACTAAGCAAACATTAACACTAACAAGTTCACTCTATCAACTCAAACTTCCAAACTTACAAAGTTACAAACTGCAAACTGACTAAAATCCCTACCAGGTACTTGGACACGACACACGAAAACCCCACTGTTGGCTGCAAGTCTGCACCACTGGACATCCGGAAAATTCACTCTGTACTGCGAGTTTGCACCAATGAACTCAAACTCCACTGTGCACAAGAACTGCGAAGCTTTCCCACTGTGGATGCGTTTCGTCCAAAACACCACTGCGCACTCATGCAAAGGCTGCATGAACTTCCAATGAACACTGAACAATACATACACAACAAAGCTTGAATGTACTGTTCACTTAGTGGTAAAGCCCTTTTTGTAATGTGAACTCGCTAGAATTGTATTTTAATACAATGTGGTACTAGTTTCCCTATAGAGCAGTGACACGACGTAGTATTATTGTATATAACTCTATGCTGGAGCCTTAATGGGTTAGCTGCAAGGGGAACTGCAGAGAGAAACAGAAGGGCGTCATACTGAAGCCGATGTTGTGAAGAGTGATTTCTTAGACCTAAAACGCGCGATTTTTATTGTTGGAGAAAACAACGTTATTTTAAGCCTAAGAAATCCGCTCAACCGTTGTTTTTTCCCTTCCTTTTTATGTAGTGTACCTTGTAGTTATGCCCTCCAAAACCCATACTAGTGCCAATATGGCGGCAAATGTCACTGCTCTATAGGAGCTGAAGCCAATTGGTTGCTTTCTTCGAACAAAGCATGCTTTGAGTCTTCGTTTCCGACATGTCGATCACGGCTGCAACCATAATCAACATGTCGGAAATGAAGAAGCATCTGGTGGGTAAATATCTTAGTTAAAGTTTCACGGTTAGTAAAGAATGTGCTCATCAAGTAGTAAACAATTTTATTCATCAAATTAGGGCATTCGTTATGAGCGTCACGCGCGTCAGACTTGATGGTGAATTTAAATTGCACTAGGTTTTTTCTTAAACGTTTTGATTAAAGATAATACGCGTAACTGCAACAAGTTGTTTGGTATATATGCTCCAAACAAAGTTAATCCGCCTAACCCTAAAGCCAACATAATTTCAAATGGCTGAACCTTGCCAATGTTGTTGTTGTTTTAAGGAGCACGAACCCAAACGTGATTACTCAAACTGGTTAACTTGCGAATGGTTAGGAAAGACAACAAAACTTACAGCAGCACATACAGTACAGTTTGCTTACAGTAAAGTTCTGCAATGGGGTGGGGGGAGGGGGGGGGGGGCAGATACAGAAAGCAGTCATTAAGCAATGAAACTTCAGATTCAGATTTAATCAGAGTCTAGAGACCTACACAGTCACACACTCTGCTAAACTTAGACTTAAGCTAACCTTAAACTTATCCAGACAACCAAATAAACATTCCAGAAAACCAAAAACGAGCACCCTGTGCACACATGTCTCGTCGACCTCCTACTCTAAAACGTCGGGCCAGTCGACAGAAGCGTAGCACCTGCCTCACACCAGCGGTGCCAGACATGTGCGGGGGAACTTCAAAACTGGGACGTTAGCAATGAAAACGGGCGAGCGTGCTAATTCTTTTGCCAGCTGAAATTGGTACATTGTTCCTCGACTGACAATTAGCTGTGCGGCCTTGCAGTGCTGGAAACACCAGTTCTCGACGGATCCCCGAAGTTAAGCAGCATTGGGCTGGATTGATACTTGAGTGGGTGACTGCCTGGGAATCTGCCTGTTGCAGACAGGGCCTTAGGGCTTCGGGCAGATGACCTGGAGTGGTTAATGCTCGTTAAACCCTTAAACCCTTTTTTTTTTTTTAATTTAGCTGTGGCGAGTTATGGCTGTATAGCTCCCAGAATAAATCACTCACTCATTTAGCTGTGAGCGGTGCCGATTGTTTCACGGTGATGAACTTCGGGCAGATAACCAGGAGTAGTTAACGCTTGTTAAACCATTTGAAACCCTTTGAACTTCAGCAGCCTTTGCACTTCATCGGTTGTTGACTTGCATACTGAATGCTGGCTTTCTCAGACAAAGATATGCGACGCTTAGGACGCTTAGAAAGTGTTCTTGGAACCACACACTCGTCAGTACCGGGTTAGGAATAATTCCGAAGGAAAAGGCGAAAGGCATGTTCCTCAATAAATAAGTATAGTGTGCGCGGCGTATCTTGAGTCCTGCACGTATTTTGTGGTCGGTGACGTCTTCCTGGAGGGGACGGTTTTAATCGACGGCCGCCATTGTTTTTGTAACTATTTTGGATATCAACAAGGCACTCTGCTACCAAAAACATACAATAGATTATTTGTGTTGATTCTGGGGCGAACTCAAGATGGGCCGCGGACACTATAATTCCTTTTGCTCAAAGAAGAAAAAAAAGAAAAGAAAAACCTTCCAGCAGTGTGAAGGGTATTGTCGATCACGTATAGTAACAATCAGTTACAAACGAAGAAGCACGGGCTTCAGCTGGTACAAGAAAAAATTCCTTGAACAGACCACAGCATATCGTCGCTTGAGCTTTATAGCAATGAACCATCTGGGTATTGCCAACACAGCCAGATCGCATAGGCACGTTACCACTAGCAACGTTTCAACATTAAAGGTCACAGTGTCATGCTTCAAAGCAAGAACCTTAACACGACCTTAAGTTTCGTCTACAAGCTGGTTCCACTGTCACAGTTCCATCGACCGAGAAGAGAGAGATAAACACGAAAGGAAAAGACAAGGATGATAAAAATTTAATGAGCTCAAAAATGTAGACTTGAGTGGAAATTCGTTTATGTCACGTCTTCTGACAATTAAGCCTGGCGGTTTTCGTGTTCAGGCGACGTCTGCTTTTGTACCGTCAATCAAGAATGCAAAATGGTAAAGCTCTTGTCACGTCTGACAAACCTTGTTTTTCTTGTTTGTTTTGTTTCAAGTGTTTGAGTACGGTTTAGCACACGGATGCGTTGACGACGTAAATGCCATAACCGTTTGACTTGCAGCATTATTTCTCTAGTGGTAGTCATGCAGCCTAGTGATGAATTTAAGTACAGCAACAGAATTTAAACTTGAAATCAGTTGGAATGCTCGAATAAGGCTGATACTTGATGCCTATACACAGCTGCTTGCATTGGTGCTGGGATATGGGATGGTAAAGCGGCTTGAATATAAGGTCAATTGTGGTTATGGGCTCACAAATTCAATATAAACGGACACGATTGTAAGGCGGATGACTTTCACCGAAGATTCTGGCAGAGCCTTTGTTTTCAATACAGTAGGTGCCATAGCACAGCCAATGATGATTCAAAATTATATTTTTCTTGATATAGGTTTTTTTTTCCAACTGTGGATTCCATAACAAATTTTTAAGGTCGATTTTTGGTTATAATTTAGTTTTTTGTTAAATAATTCAAAATCTGTTTGGGTTACTGACTTTTTAGTAGCACCAATGGATAGCTCTCGAAAAAACGGTTCGAATGGTGTAAATTCAGCCAACATTTGAGCGAGTTATGGATTTGGAAGTGCATAAGAAAAAAATAAGACAAATATAAGACAAAATAAGCGCGCTTGCAAGTCAAGAGGTTAACAATAAACACCAGACTTGCTCCGAAACTAAAAAAAAACAAAAAAAAAACAAATGCATTTCAAAAGGTAGCACTTACTGTTTTCAGGTGTCGTGTATAATGTCTATAGTAAAATAAATGAACAAACTGAAAATGCCAATTAGCAGCCAACTTCCCTCGGCCAGTTGGTGACGATTGGGGAAGGAGCTACCGAAGTGCTACACACAAAGAGCTAGTGCTACACACACACACACACACACACACTCGCTCTCGGTTTTTGTTGTAAGGGGTACATGTGCCCAAGCTCAGTGATTAGAAGGCACTAGGGGACACCAATGGAAACTCGTTACTCAGGGTTCCATTACGGATTGTAGAAAGAATTTTTTTCACTACGCGTCGCCAAAATTTGGAATGCCCTGAGCTCAGAAACCGTATGTGCAAACACCCTATCGGGTTTTTGCAGATTGCTCCATAAGGAGCCTGTAAATGTGTTCCTTGAGCGACCAATATAGTATTTTAACTTTTTCTTGAATGCTTTTTGTATTATTATTATTATTATTACTATTATTTTAATTTTCTATTATCTTTACTATATCATTGGCAATTGGTTTTGGCCAAGCTTTAAACTACGACACATTTTCATTTTATTACATTTTATTAATTAAGAAACATTGACAATGGTACACGGCTTTTCCCATCACTCGTCCCTCACGTTTGGCGATGCCATCGGGGACCATTGTGTCCCTGGTAGGTCACACCTTGGTGGTAAGGCATTCGTGACCCCAACCCAATACCATCTACCCTTCCGCTGCAGCCGAGCCATCATCTTCGTTTTAAACTTTTAATTCTTAAACTTTTATAATTTTTCGTTTTAACATCAGATGGCAGTCAGTGGCCATCAGGTCCTTGTCATTCCGGTTACGTTTGCAACTAACTTACATTAGTACATTGTTATTATTATTACAAGATTTTAAAGTTATCAGTACTGATGGTAAAAAAACTACTGTTTTTTTTTTTACCAACTTACTTTCTAAAAAAGCCTCGACTGTAGATTTTTCCGCCTTTCATTTGTTGACTGTGCTGTAGACATGGACACTATGCCACGAACTGTGCATTTATCAAATCAGAAGTTGTGGTACAAACCAGGTTTAGAAAACATGTTTTAAATCAGGTACATCTTTTTCTCAAAAACCTGAGACGTTTTCTAAACTTTGGAAACTTGCTGATACGGACTGTTGGTTATTTGATTTGGCTACAAGAAGTCATCGACAGATTGCTTCAAAAGAGGTAAGAAAAGTTACGTCCCCAGCAGGACTCACCCCAAATGCATTTTGTGTTAATATTAACACGTATACTGTGTACATAGTGAAATAATAATGAACTTTACTGAAAATAACTGTAAAGCGTGGATTCAACCTGCTGCTGTGCAATCCTACAATCACTCAACACTACAGAATGCAGTCGAATCAATCCGATAAACAATTTGTCCCGAAGAAAGAATTTTACTAACATTTTTACCAATATGGTTTTACCAGCATTTTAAACTAATTTACCAGTATTCTTCTGCTGTTTCGTTAGAATCGTATAACCTGCATCAATCTAACCCATGTTTAAATTTCAGATTTCAGAATGTGTTGCGAGATGGTTGTGTTTACGTGTTTTCACACCTTGCTGGCGAATCCCAAACCCTACTGGAAACGTCTTATACAGCAATTCTTCTACTTTAGTCACGAGCCCAGCTCATTATTTGCATAATTTATTTACAAACCAGGCCACTTTTTCTCTCATTTTGCTCTCTCCTTGATACACCCGAGTGGACGCTTTATAGCAGCGTTCTTGATCCATTTGCCTGTTGGGAATTTAGCTCGTGCGCCACATTCGGGGTTACGAGTCCCCCTCGCCTTATTACTTTCTACCTTAATGCTCCCAGCCTTTTAGCCTCTTTTCAAAATCCTGTATTTCGTCAGGCAACAAACTTGCGATGTAGGCATTCTTAAGTGGGGCAATGACGTACATGGCTGGCTGCAATAATGAAGAAATTTGTGTTCGTTGCAACTTCTCCATCCGTAATGTGGAAAGGCGTTAAAACGTTAACAACCAGCGCCGGAGCAAGAGAAGGGCGCCGAAATGGGAAAGGGCGCCCAAAATTCTGCCCCCCCCCCCCCTCCCGTTCAAAAAAAAATTGAAAAATTTGGCGGATTTTAGGTTAAATTTTAGGTCTTGAAAAATTAATTTGTTAGTTCAGCAGTAGTTTATGATAGAGGTGCCCTCTAACTGGCAAGAAAACTCACAAGACCATGAATTTGGCAACAAGTACTTAATTTTCGGCCCGGTATTTGGGACTAGTCACAATAAAAATGTCAAAAACACTAAAAAAAGCGGCAACTGCCACAAATTGTTGACTTCAAACACCCGCCATGTTGGAAAATCATCCAATATGGAGGCTGCATGAAGTCCACAATTTGTGTCAGCTCCCATCTTTTTTAACGTTTTAACATTTTTACTGTAAACAAGAATCAAGAGCCGAAAATTAAATATTTGTTGCCAAATTCAAGTTTTTGTTAGTCAGAGGGCAGCTTTATCATAAACTCAGTACAATTGTAATCCTTTAAATGTATAAAAAACATTTTTGTCTTATGCCTACCTACCTCACCCCTGCATGTCAGATTCTGGAATTTTCAGTGTGATGGCATTATGTCTGTGACACTGTGATGGGTTCATTTTTGTGTAGATTTGGAAAGGGGCATGTTAAAAAGGGAGGGAAAGTTGCACTCTGCTGTATAGTAACGATAAAGTGGGCACCCTTCGAGCTACTGGTGTCTGTAGGTTTAAAACCTTGATGGTAAGGCATTCGTGACCCCAACCCAATACCATCTACCCTCAGGGCCCCCACATCAAAGTTAGGGGCCTGTGAATAACTACAACAGCGGGCCCCCTCCCCGACAGAAATCTTTAAAAAAATTATACTGTTATAATGTTGGTTGCCACAATTGTGCTTGACGTTTAGTTCATTCATTAATTTGGGCTGCTTACGTTTGAAGGCTTCCCTGCCTAACAACCTGACAGGCTTGCACTTCAGTGCTCGGTGCCGTTGGATGGAGTTGTTGTGGAATAAAAACATTTAGACCGTGCGGGCCCCTTGGTACAGCGGGTCCACCTGACCCCCCCCCCCCCCCCGTTGTGGGGGCCCTGTCTACCCTTCCTCTGCAGCCGAGCCATCTTCTTCGTTTTAAACTTTTAATCTCTTAAACTTTTGTAATTTTTCGTTTTAACATTGGATAGCAGTCAGTGGCCACCAGGTCCTTGCCATTCTGGTTGCGTTAGCAACGAACTTACATTGTTACATTATTATTATTATTATTATTATTATTATTATTACAAGATTTTGAAGTTATCAGTACTGATGTTAAAAAAAAACTGCGCAGTTTTTTTTTATCTACATACTTTCTAAAAAAGCCTCGACTGGAGATTTTTCCGCCTTTCATTTGTTGACTGTATACTGTAGACATGGACACCATGCCACGAACTGTGCATTCATCAAATCAGAAGTTATGGTACAAACCGCGTTTAGAAAACCTGTTTTGAAGAACATGTTTTAAATCAACTACGTCATTTTCTCAAAAACCTAAGACGTTTTCTACACTTTGGAAACTCGCTGATGCAGACTGGTGGTTATTTGATTGGCTACAGGAAGGTCATTGATAGATTGCTTCAAAAGAGATACGAAAAGCTCAAACGCCTGGCTCCGACGTTGTTAACAACTAAACGTTTAGTCAGATCCCCGAAGTTAAGCAGCATTGGGCTGGATTGATATTTGGGTGGGTGGCCACCTGGGTATCTGGCTGTTGCGGACTTACGGCCTTAGGGCTTCGGGCAGATAACCAGGAGTGGTTAACGCTCGTTAAACCATTTGTTTAGTTAGCATATTGTTGCTGCTTTTGTCAAATATTCAGCTGAGATGGCACACAAAACGTATACAAGTTTCATAAAAGTCGGGGAAAGAAAAAAAACAGTTCAAATGCGACGTTTCGAGACGCCCAACAGTAACGTTTTCAGGCAAAACAACAAAAATAGGTGAAAATGACGTCTAATACCACAATAAAAACGTGTTACTGACAAGAAGTTACATTTTGCAAATTCTTGAATTTGAATTTGAATTCTTGAATTTTTAAGAGATACGTTAACTAGTACGCGTTTATTTGACCTATTGTTGCTGCTCGTTAAAAATATTCGGCTGAGAATGCCTACCCGGAAAGTATTCCAGTTTCATAAAAGCCGGAAAAAGCTTAACAATTCAAAGGTGACATTCCGGCACAACAGCAACGTTTTTAACAAAAAAAATTATTTTAAGTCTATTGTTATAATAACTTATAACTAAAATGGGACACTAACAGTCAATGCCATAGCACTTACGTGCAGACAACGCAGCATTAAACTAGAAATTCAACATTAATTCAGAAAAAGAATCTGATTTTCTTGCAATATAAGCCTTCTCAGTAGCTCGTTTTTTATTGTTGTTATTTTTGACATAACTTTCAGCTGATTCTTATCGTTTGGCTTGAAAATGTTGATGTTTGGAGGCATGAAACGTTTGTATTGTGTAGAAACTGTAGTACCCTTCGGTTTTCATGCAAATTGAATATTTGAAATATTTTTTATTCTAGTTTACACAAAACGTAAACGTTCATCAGCAACGTATTTTGTTCGACTTCGATGTTCGTTCCGTTTCGTTTTCTTATTAGCCAAAATCAAAAGTAAACACGAAACCAAAATCTAAACTTCGATTTGCGATCTAAGGTTACAGTTAAGCAGGTGCACTACCTTACGCTAAAATCTATAAGCTACAAAGGTAATCTAAACACAAGGGCACAACCGTAAAAATCGTGGAATAAAAATATAGCTTACATTATAGTAAGGCTTTATTGGACCGGAAATTAGCCAAGTTCACTCTTCCGAAAACATGGGTTCCCTATCTACCCCGAAGGCAGTAAAGTATTCAATAGGAATTTGTGTGGAGTAACTGTAGGCAGTCAGAGTGGATTTGTCAAAGAAAATTTGAATCAGTGAGTCTGTGATTAGACTGATAAAAATTAATTAAGTGGTTCTCAGGAGTGGTACTAAAAAAAATTGATGCGAGCGGGTGGTACTTTTTTTTTTTTGGAGCGAAGCGAGGTTGAAGGCCGAGCAGGGCTCCGTTTACGAATACACTCAAATGCGATGTTTGTAATCACATCACTCAATAACCACTGCATCAATTAAAACCAGATTTTGTACATTGATAGTGGTACACCTGAAGATGGTTTGTAAAAAAAAAAAATCCGGATTCGGACATGTCATTCAGGATTAATGAAGGTGACAAAATTGGCCAAAAAAAAGGGTCAAAAGCCAAGAGTCAAGATGCCAATCAACAACGAGGTCATGGTTTGTTCATGACGTCATAGTTTGTTCATGCAAAGTTTATTTTGGTATGTCAAGGTTCCTTTCTTTCTGATTAGGTTACCCGATCAAACTATAATGTCATGAGCGGTTTCCAGATAAATTGGTAATAAACCAAATTGAAGATGATATTTTCACTTCTCTTTGACCGATTTTGACGTTTGAATACACCATTTTGAAGGTTTTTTCACCAACTTTCCAATGGTCTTAACCCCAAGCAAGTACAAGGCAAAATGTTAATTTTACTAGGAGTTTTGTGTTTTAAAATGATTTTAGCATATGCAATATTATTTTAAACCAATATGTTTTTAATAAGTATGAGCGTTTCGGCCTATGCTGCATCAACAACGTTGTTTTATCATACAGCTAACTACCTAGTTAAGTAGCTAGCTACATTAGCGGCCTGTTTCTCGTTGAATGATATCACTGCTTTTAAAGTCTGTCCCGTTTTTGGAAACTTGGTGGTTTCCTTACGCCAGTTTTAGTTTTGGGTGGATTACAACTACGTCACATGCTCATTTCACAGAATGTTTCATCATTCTGAATTTGAAAATAAATGTTTGGATGAGGGAAGGGGGGAACCCAGCCAAACAGCAAAGAAAGCGTAGCCCGTTCCATTATGTCGACAGTGGAAATGATGGTTTGTTAATTATTTTGCTTTTTGTTTTGTTTGTTGGTTTGTTTGTTGGTGTGAATTGATTCATCACATGATAACGACTACATCAATTAAAACCAGATTTTGAACATTGATAGCAGTACATCCAGATGTGGTTTGTAAAAAAAAATAAATAAATAGGACCTGTTGTTGAGGAACAACGCCATCCGGCGCTACACGAAAGCAAATGGAGAAAATCAACAAGATGTGAAGAGCAACAGGAAAGATGATCAACGATGCTGTCTCTCATGCAGTCGCAACGCACTCGCAAACACCTGCCTGTGTCTAGTCTATCGTTCGTTCATTTGTTTGTTTATTTGTTTGATTGTTTGTTGGTTTGTTCGTTTGTTGATTTGTTCGCTGATTTGTTTGTTGGTTGGTTTGTTGGTATGTTCGTTTGTTTATTTGATTATTGGTTTGTTGATTTGTTTGTGTGTTGGTTGGTTGGCTAGAGCTCTGTAATCAATCAATCAATCAATCAATCAATCGTTGTTTGTTTGGTTGGTTGGTTTGTTTGTTTGGTGGGTTTAGTGATTTGTTTGTTCGCTTCGCTTCATTTTGTCGACATTGTAAGTGATGACATCCCAGTATTATAAGGTAGACGATATGAGATGAAATGAAAAACAATTGTGGAACAAACACTAAAAGAAGAAACAATTAACAAAATCTGTTGAAGGGTTACATGAGAAATAAACATGAAAATGGCTTTGAAAGAAATACAAAATGGAGTAATTGATAAAGATTAAAACAAATCTATACGGTTCTGTGATTACGCATTAAGACAGAAGTTAGGTTAGAATAGATGAGACGAAGGAAAAAAAAAAGAGAAAAAATTAAACGGGAATTAAATACAATGACATTCATACGCTCAAAAACCAACTGTACCACGTTAAGCACGGAGATACGCACGGTGACCCAAAGTTGGTACCATCTTCAAACCACCATATGGCCGATAGACTACATGACATCATGGCTTTACATTTCAACGTAACGACGTTATCTGGATTCGAACCAACATCCTACGGAATACTGCAAATATCGTCTGATCGACCTCTCAAGACATATACCGCTTGTAGCCGCTAAACGTTATACAGAATTTTTTGGGTGGCGAAGATTTCTACCGAGTCGTAACGAACAAGTCAACAATGAGTGTTTAGAAGACACCTGGGGAGAAGTTTATTTAACATGAATTCATTATCTTATTGTCACGGATCACACGACTACTAGTGAGGGACCAGACGATGTCACAAACGTTACCATGACCAACGATCCTTTTTGCCACGGCTCTAGTCGCTCCCAGCTACATCGCAACTACGAATAAGGTCTTAAAAGGACGTTCAAGTTAAGAGACAGCAAGGTCGTGTCACAGTTTGGCAAGAGAATACATTTATTTGTCTGTGGGTGTGTTTCAGCACTCGTTTCTGCACTCATTTCGGTTGCAAATTGAGTTAAGAACTTCGTCCATTGTGGTGAAACATCATCATACTTACCCTTTGCCATTTTAGCCAGTTCTTGTTTTCTCTCGGATCGCCATTCTCTCATTGTCTGCAGCGTTCAAATAAGAGGTCGTTAAATAATAACAGCTCCGCAGTATTCGCAAAACGAAATTGAAATCGTAAAGAGAAATAATAATAACTAGCTGTTAACGACGGTCTAGCGTAAATAAAAACAGCCGCTTATCGCCCCCACGCCCCGCCCCCCCCCCCGCACTCCCCATTGTGTGGTCTGCGCGTTCTTTATGACGCTGCTTCGCTGGTATCGGAGGTTATCGGCCCCTCACCTGCAGTACAACTCATTGCCTGTTGCTCCGTGCATGATGAGTTTGCTCTGCGCGCATCCCAACTTTGATGTGCGCACATCCCAAACTAAGCGTACCGTATATAGAGATGTTTATGTTTATTCACAAAGAAAAGTAATCTACGAAATTCATACTGAACTCGTTTGTACTACATATTACACAACGGTGTATAATACCTTTAAAATGCATGTTACATTTTTAGATAGTAATAATGACAATAATACACAAGAAAAACCTGAACGACTGCCTGGAAACGTCTTCCACGATGCGATGCAAGAAGGAAACCGTTAAAGGGTAGTTTCATCATGTGTAGTTCTGAGAATGGAAGGGGTGGTGGAGACATAAATAGGGGAAAAGAATAGATGCGCAGTTCACCTGGGGGAGGGGGGGGGAGGAGGAGGGAGAAACACGTAATTGGTGTACAAATATAACGTTGATAACATCGTAGTTCAATGTTTAAAGCCAAAAAATAAAGGAAGAAGTAATTTGAGAGAGTGATTGGATTGTAAGGTGGGGGAAGAGCTGTCGTGTTAGGATATCATTAGAATGTAGTGCGGTCCTCATTTAAGACAACAAACAGTCCACACAAAATGTAGTTTACCATGACATTTTCGTAACTGGTTAAAAGGAGAAAAGAAACGTTTCAAGATGAACGACGAAGCAGAAGGAGAACAGTATGTTATTTCACGTTTGGAGAGGCTTGTGGAGAGAGACTAGGAATGGAGCAAGATATTATAATTAGGGGAACACAACGTTGTAGATAACTTTAAAAGCCTTTATCGTAGTTTGTGTATCAGACAATAAAAAATGAGCTAAGTAATGAGGGGGGGGGAGGGGGTGCGGCAGTAATTCAAGACGCACAAAAAAAGGAGACACGCCATTTTAGAAAGTTATCATAGCTAAATTCACCTGTCTTTAGGTGGGCTTGTAATAATAATCCACCCAAAACCAAAAACTGGTATAAGATAAGCCGCTAAGTTTCGAAAAAGGGTCGGCCTTTAGAAAGTAGTGATATCATTCAACCAGTGAAAGGCCGCCAAGGTTAATCCTGTTAATAGTACCGAATAACTGAATAAAAAAAAATGTTCTGACGATCACAATTACTTGGCCGAGCAAGAGATGCTATAATACGTAGTGATATTTTCTAAGTTCACAAGGCAGAAACCTATAATTTCTTCCCAGTGCTCCGCCACGGGGCAGTGCAAAAAAGAAACCTGCGTGATTCCCTGTGCTCCACGGGAAACTGCTTTGCTGCTGCACTTTTTCCTATCGCCCAGTGCTCTACCGCGAATTTCGGCCTTCACACCTAAAACCGCTCAAAGTTAATTACGTGCTTCTCAGGGGCGCACACATGGGTATTTTCTTAGAGCATGAAACGTTTTTTATGACATTGTCTAAAAAAACAGGGACGACGCTAAGGGGGGGGGGGACGAGGGGGCGCTCGCCCCCCTAAATATTTGGTCGCCCCCCCCCCCCCTGTCGCTCCCCCACCATCAGATCAAAATCAGACGTATAAACGAAGAAAATTCTGGTAACGTATTAAGAAAACTACGTTAGTTTCTTTCAAAGTGACAGGAAGGACTTAAGGTCACATCAGTAGAGCCCAGGTTTTACTGTGAGAGTTGTAAAATCACCTCTTTTTCAGCTGGTTTTATAACTATAAAAAAAAGGTGTAGAAAACAGTTAAGAACGTTTGGCGTGAGAAAGAATTGCCAGTGTTATTTTTACTTTTATTTTTTATTTTTTGGAGGGGGGGACTGCAAAAGTAGCATTTTTTGGTTCGCCCCCCTGGCTAAAATTGCTGCCCCACTGCCGCCTCCCCACTGAAGAGATTCTAGCGTCGTCCATGCAAAAAAAAATTCCGATCACGCATCAGCGCTTTCACGTGACAAATTCTGGAGCCGATGGCCTCGAAACGAATCTACGGGCCCGTTCAGAGGCATGTCACAACTAAAAACTTAGACCCAAAGAATGACTTTTATCAAATGTGCATCTTTAGCACGCCGATTCTGGCATTAAAATATAGATATTGTAATTCCACAACAAATTCTTAGCTACGGATTTTGTTTTGTTTGGTAAAACAAAAAAAAAACAAAAAAAGCCATCGCCCGCATCCAAAAAATCACAAATAAAAAGTTAAAAAAAAAACACTGACCACTTCCGTCAGTTGTTTAGTACCACTCCTGAGAACCACTTAATTAATTTTTTGCAGCTTAAAATATTTCAGGTAGGAAAGTTTCACCTTCGAATTCGTTTCTTTCCTACAGCAAAAGCTCGTAATTGCCACGAAATTTCAACCAAGCCAGAAAAAAAGCTGCGAGCGTAATCGTGTCCCAAATAGAAAAAAACACACACACACACAGGCATTAATAATGCTTCAGTAATTCAGTCGAGCATTATTGCCTCTCTGTGGTCGGCCAATAACAAAAGAAAGGAAGAGCCAGACTGCATATTACGGCCGTCGTAACTGGTGTTTCTGCATAAACTTTTTACATCGTGATTACTGTTTCCGGTCTTTTTTTTTTTTAACAACACACCAGCCAGCGCCCATCCTATTGAAAAACAAAACAAAATAAAGTACTATTCTTCTGCGAATTACTTGCCTGCCGAAAATAAACACGGCAGCCTGCTGGCTTTTTCCGTAATCTACTTTTTCCGTATAACCTTGGTTTCAGGGTCTTTCGACGAGTGTCGATTGCGAAAAGTTGGGTTGCAAGAACCGTAATAAGAGTAGATCCGGAAATGAAGTACTATTACCTCGTTGCTACGGCAACCGTTTACGTTATTCCTAAGAAATTGTTTTACGAACGGTGTGTGGGTGGTTCCAACGAAGAGTCGGAGCTTGGAACGGTGTAATATGAAACCTTCAATGTGTAAATAGCGTTGCTCCAAGTGAGCGTCGGTCGTTACGTATGCGAAAAAAAAAGCAACGGAAAAAAATGCCTATCGAGGGTTGTAAACAAAAGTCTGTATGAAATGGCTTCTGGAAGAATCTAACGGAACAAGACTGATGGAAAAAAACAGACTTGCAAAAATGTCGTATGGGAATCTACTTTGAATAATTCCAGATATGTAAAATACCCATATACGCTAATTTAAAAAAAAAAAGCAGTTAATAAAGCTGTTGCGGTGCGAATTTTCGACGATTTCACCCACTGTCGTCTTCTTCAGGCTCGTTTCTTAATAGTCGGCTGTTTGCATGCGCCTGTTGTTGTGGTTTTAGCTCACGAGTTTGAATCTCACGGCTCACATCACTGATCTCAAGGGACGCAAGGCCAGCTGGGTTGTTTGTTCTGAAGATCTTTCCACTTGTCGTCCAGTTTGGCTGTGAGAGATGGCTGTACCAAATGGTGGATGGACGGGTATGAACACGGCTGGAGATTAATGAGTGGAGTTTTATTGTTGACGAAATGTTTTAATGGAAATAGACACGAATGCACGGTTGGTGCACGTGAGAAGTGATGCTGTGGAGTTCCATTTACAGTGTGTCCGGTTTCGTCGCCGAACCACGACGGCATTCAGAAGGTCAGTTGACCTTGTCGAGGAAATATGGTCGAGGAGATGAATTGGTACCTTATGAATTTTCACCAGTGTATACTGTTGCACAGTTCACGGCACAAGGTAAAACACTGTGTTTTGTGGTCGGGCAGTTTGGTGCCATCTGAATGTGTGGCCAAGCGTGGTCTGAGTCTCGACCACTGTCGTAATGCCAGTAGTACTCCCATCATCGGTGGGTGGCTATTTTGGTTTTTGGCTGCGTGCGTTGCGTGGATGAAGGTGACAGGAGCTGCAAGGTTCCGTAGCTTGGCTTCTGTTCGCCTCAGTGGTAGGGGGGTCTACTGCTCTGTGAACTTCCTTCTCACTGGGGTTTTTCTGTTCTCCTCTCATTTGGATTTTAGTGGCTGATTCTTCTTAAGAGTTTCGGCGCTGTTCATGTAAATACACCAAGTCAGAGTGTGATAGTATACATTGAATGGGTTCAATGTATTTTTTTTTTAGAAAGGCGAGTGCAACTAAAATCCCACTCATGAAACTCCAGCCGCATTCATACCCGTCCATCCACTATTTGGTACACCCATCTTTCACAGCCAAACTGGACTACGAGCGGAAAGCTTTGCAGAACAAACAACCCAGCTGGCCTTGCCTCACAGAGATCAGTGATGCGAGCCGGGAGATTCAAACACGGGAGCCAGAACCACAACAACGGACACTTGTTTGCAACCCCCAACAACAACAGGAGATGAAATCGTCCAAAATTCGCACAGCAACAGTTTTTTTTAACAAGTTGGTGCATATCGGTGATTTCCAAAAAAAAAAAACCGAGAGAAAAAAAAGACTACAGAAAAAAAAATGCCGTGAGAAAAAAAGACTACAGAAAAAAAGGCCACGCACAAAGAAGCCACGGATAAAAAGCGTCGTCGTTTTTTTTTTTTTTTGTTATGTGTAGGAAGGATGATGGTGGGGGTTGGGTGGTTTACTAGGCCCAGTCAACTATCTTATGTAGCCTAAACGTGCCATTATATTGAAGTTAAGAATTTGCATAATGAGAGACAAAACCTCCTGAACTCCGAAAGACTTATATTTTCTGTTCTTGTATTCGAAATTCAGGTATGGCCGTGTTCTTTCTTATTTGAATAGGAAATTAGATCGTCAAATGAGTTAAATTTAGG